>JAECUM010009670.1:0-31620 GCA_016617855.1 Megalonaias nervosa | reverse complement strand
TTTTTAAATACCCATTATAACTGGTGAGGAAACCCGGGGAAATTCTTTTTCTTTAAAATTCTAACCCTATGCAAAATATGAAACTGTAAAGCGCCACCTATATCGTACAATGCCCCATACAACTATATTGTACAATACCCCATACGACTATATTGTACAGTGCCCCACACATCTGTATTGTACAATACCCCATACAATAATATTGTGCAATGCCCCATACATCTGCATTGTACAATGCCCAATACAACTATATTGTACAATGCCCATATATCTGTATTGTACAATCCCCCATACGGCTATATTGTACAATTCCCCATACAGCTATATTGTAAAATGCTCCATACATCTATGTTGTAGAATGCCCAATACAGTTATATTGTACAATGCCCCATTCACTTTTTTTTACAATGCCCCATACAGCTATATTGTACAATTTCCCACACAGCTATATTGTAGAATACCCCCCACAGTTATATTGTGTACACAATGCCCCATACAGGTATATTTTAGAATGCCCAGTACAGCTATATTGTAAAATGACCAATATGCTACATTTGTACAATGCCCCATATAGCTATATTGTAATAATGCAAAAATGAGACTATGAAGTTCAGTAGGAATGCATTATGAGCTGCATGAGTAGGCCATCGGCAAAAAGGAAAAAAGAAGAAAACTGCATTCCATAGGCGCTTGTACTTTTTACCTCTTTGATACGTCACACGCAGTGACATCAGTTTCTAAAAATAGATTTTCGGACAAGGCGAACCATTATAATGGCGACCAGCAATACTTTCCGTATTATTGTTTTTACTGAAAACGATGTACCAGACGCTAAATTTGTTCATCCGAATATAGATGAGCATTCCAATATTCAGTTACAGCGATGGTTAGAATGTAGAGGCCTGCCCAAAAACGGTAAAAGAAGCATACTGCTTAAAAGGTGCGTCAAAACAAATACTATACATGTCGGGACCTAGTTTATTTATGTTTTCTGGACTACGATCGTTTCTTGAATTGTGCATTTTGTATCTTGAATTTTCGATACTCTTCTGTACGCAAAGTGTTGTAAATAACAGAAATGTCGATTTTTCCACCTATCTGCAGCGTATTTATGTATACATTAATCATACAAACCAGAGGTCACTTTGACATGTGTTTGATTTATAACTGTATATTCTTGTATGGTTTTGTACCGTTTGAAACAATAAGGCACCCCATAACACCCACCATTACGCTGATATTCAAATTTACAAGTGCAATTTATTATTTTTGTCGTTATTATTGTTGTTATTGTTCCAGTGCTCATATTATCCTTTCAGTATTGATATTATTATTATGATTATTATTATCGCAAATAATCCTGGTAATTTTGTCATAAATGAATAGATATATAAGTAATAAAGTTACTGCTATCTGATGAGGGTTTTTTTGCTATTGTTAATCTTCTACTCATTATTATCATTATTATTATTATTATTATTATTATTATTATTATTGTTATCGCAAATCATCCCGGTAATTTTGTCATAATTGAATGGATATATAAGTAATAAAAGTTACTGTTATCTGGTGGTTTTTTTGCTATTGTTAATCTTCTACTCATTATTATTATTATTATTATTATTATTATTATTATTGGTGTTGTTGTTGACAGAGTCCAAGACGGTGACTTTCTCTTCTGCTGCATCTGAACAATAAAAAGTACAAAAGAAAATAACTAAAAACGTTTATGATGAAAAGAATAAATAGCACTCAGTTTATTAACACTGATACTGTTCTTGTTATTCTATAAATTTGCAAGTACATGTATTCTGTGCATGGTAAAACTGTCAAGTGTGGTCAAGCTTTGTATAGTTAAAAATAGCATTTGTGTCTTCACATTTTATTCTAGTCACTGACTGCTGAACCAAATGTTTGTTTGGTTTTTCTAACAAGTCAACATTTCTCATAATAATTTGTAAAAAATAAGGTAACATTTAAATATTAATGCATTGTAACATATATCATCTTGATATTTTTTAAACAAAAATAGATGTATACCCTTCCCCTTTCTACTATTGCATTGTTGAGTTTATAAGCTTATTTGTAGTTGTTCTAATTAACTAATAAATTTATTATTATTATTATTATTAGTAGTAGTAGTAGTAGTAGTAGTAGTGTTTTTATTATTATTATTATTATTATTATTATTATTGATGCTATCCAGTTTGTTTGACTTAAGAAACTGTGCCGATTCCTCTAATGATACAACCTCTGTTGGAGAAATTACAGAGACAGAAAGAAAAGAAAAAATATGTACTATGACTCCCAATTTAATTGGGTCTGGATGTTCCTTGGTGGGTCCATTTCCACCAACAAAGTGCAAACAACATATATATGTATCCTTCCTCACATTTTTTATGGTAAAATCACGTCGGCTGCAATGGTGTACTCATCGCATACACCTTTCTCTCTCCTTGTCAGGCTTTGGAAAACCGTTTCTAAATCCAGTGAACCAAACACCATCTTACTGGTATCTCGAATCACTTGTGCATGATCCATAGCAACAATGCTTAGAGATCACCATATTAAATAATTACTTTTCCAGAAGAATATATAGCTTATTTATAAATTTCAATACACTGCCAGCATCCGTGTTACTACGCGTCGCTATCGGCTTTGTCGGAAAACAATATGGCCGCAGCCGGGGCAATGACGTCATGGTTTATTTTTAGCACAAGGCTGAATTAAGTACAAGCGCCAATGCAACATGCTGTAACTCTCCAATCAGAGTATCCAACCCCAGTGTGATGACAAAGACAGTTGAAACTTCATGCCTATATCCTGTTTGTAAAAATGGACAGTTCAGGGTTATATAGACACAGTTCAGGGTTGTATAGACACAGTTCAGGGTTGTATAGAGTGTCACACTGCGTATGGAGAATTTCTCTTATCAACTGTGACGTCATACGATGACTGACATCGATGAATTCTAAACTAAACCAATCTTTATTTATTACACTGCTTTCTTTGATGTGTTAGTTGTTTTATATTTTCGTTACTTGTACGCGATCAGTATTTCTGATTTGATTTTCAATCTTTACCTACCAAGGCTGGAAAATAGGATCCTTATTTCGTTTAAAATATACCTACTTTCTTCAAGGAATTGTATACGTATTTTTAACAGAATTTTGACATAGAAAGTTCTGTGGAAACCGTGTTAGCTTAAATAGATTCAATGAAGTTATACATTTTTAGAAATGTTAAATGCGTCTTGGCCAAAATTTGGTATCGATGATTGGAAGAAAATAAATCCACTTGTTGGGATCTTAGGACTGAAAAACTGCAAATGTTGGTGTATATGAGCACGAGGGCACTTATAAACGAAGGAACCCTCCAAGATGCAACACTTGCACCTGCGTGAAAAGTTACGTTGAGAATGAATCTATATAGTGTGCTTGATTTATATGACATCTTCACTATCTGCTAGGGAAATGAACATGGTGATTATATTTTGTACACCTGTGGTTCCATATCCATCGAAATTAATATGTTCCAGGTAGTCTGTTTGTTTGCTTCTGATTATGGTAAACAATTATTGCTTCTTTTTACTGATACACGTCATAGTTTTTCTATGATTGTGCGAAAGGCAACCAAAAACCCGTCAATATTTACATCAGATATAGATCGGTACAAAATGTAAAATACTTTTCAAATCGTTTTACCTCTAGAATTTTTGTACAGCCCACATTACAATGCAAACCCATAAGTTTATACCATGTATGGAAATATAGGTCGTTCTCTCTCAAAATTAACTAATTACTTTATCAATTCATTCATCCATTCTAAACGTGAGGATTTTTCTTTATTCGAACTCAATTTATGCATGTTTAGTGGGTTAATTTCTTTAGTTTTAATCTTTGAAGATGTAAATTCCAAAATTAGGAAATTACTTGTTTTGTTTAAATGCATGTACATTCTTTAATTTATCCATTTCTGATTTCATTATAATTCTTAGGCAACCATGATGTATGGTTTCGAGTTTTGATTTGATCAAGAAAAGTTTAGAAAGAAAAAGTCTATAGGTATTCTCCCCGTATCATCAAGGAAATTTTTTGCACTAAAGTCCATCCTTTTTAACGTTAGGACCTTTTTCTGGCAAAATTTAATTTTTAGGCCGATTTATGATTATATTCCAGCAGTACTAAATTGCCCTCAGGTAGAAGAAATTGATAACAACCCCATTCTTCGTGAGGAACTAGAAATTGCAGTTGGATCACTAAAGAAAGGAAAGTAAGCCGGCATTGACAACATACCAGCAGAGTTCATTCAAGCAGGAGGAGAAGAGATAGTCACAGTCCTAACAACAATCGGCAACAAGATATGGCAGACAGGAGAATGGCCCACCACATAGACTCAATCCTTGGTCATCATGCTCCCCAAGAAAGGAAAACTACAGAACTATCAGTCTGATCAGTCACCCGAGCAAAGTCATGCTACAAATAATTCTCAACAGACTAAAGCCTCATGCAGGCTTCCGAGCACGAAGGAGCACCACAGAACAGATCTTCAATCTCAGACTCCTTTGCGAAAAATACATTCAGTATTAGCAGATTCTTTACCACGTCTTTATAGATTTCAAAAAGGCCTTTGATAGGGTTTGGCATGCGACCTTATTGGCAACTATGAGGAAGTACAACATCAGCTCAAACCTGCTGCAGGTTGTTGAGCACCTGTATGACAAAGTCACCAGTGCTGTCCTCATCAATGGCAGCAGTGGAGATTGGTTTCAAACAACAGTTGGAGTCAGACAGGGATGTATACTGTCACCTACACTCTTCAGCATTTTCCTGGAAAGGATCATGGAGGATGCCTTGCATGACCACAAGGACACTGTCAGCATCAGATGAAGAACAATCACCAAACTTCGCTTTGCAGATGATATTGATGGTTTAGCAGGAGATGAAAAAGAACTGGCTTACTTGGTTGAGCGCCTCGACACAACCTCCACAGCATACGGTATGGAGATTAGTGCCGAAAAACCAAGCTGATGACAAACAACACCAATGGCATCAATGCAGAAATAAAGGTCAGTGGACAGAAGCTGGAAAGAGTCATAAGCTTCAAGTACTTGCGATCAGTTATCACAGATGAGGGTTCCAAACCAGAACTACTTTGCGGGATTGCCCAGACAACAGCAGCAATAACAAGGTTGAAACCAATATGGAAAGATACCAACATTGCTTTTGGTTCCAAAATAAGGCTTCATGCACTCGATTGTCATATCCATCTTTCTGTATGCTTGTGAAACATGGACACTCACATCTGATCTACAAAGAAGGATTAAAAGCTTCGAAATGAGATGCTACCGCAAGATCTTGGGCATCTCATACATTGTCCATGTAACCAACGAAGAAGTGCACAACTGGATCCAACGAGCCATCGGATCCTATGAAGTTCTCTTGACCACTGTAAAAACAAAAGCGCAAACTGAAGTGGTACGGTCATGTCTCAAGATCATCTGGACTGGCAAAAACAATCTTGTAAGGCACAGTGCGAGGGTGCAGAAGAAGAGGCAGACAGAAAAAGAGGTGGGAAGACAACATTAAGGAGTGGACAGGCATGGGATTTGGAGAATCCCAAAGGGCAGTAGAGAACAGGGAAAGATGGAGAGACTTGGTTGTAAAGCCAGCTGTGGTGCCCCAACGACCTCTTGGGTTAAGGGATTGATGATGATGATGATGATGATGATGAAAATATTGATGGTAAAGGAAAATATAAAAGCAGATGTGGTCTTTTCATATACGGAGACAATGGACAATTTGCAATATTTAAAATTTATATAGACAATATACAATTTTTAAAATTTAAATAGACAATATATATTTCAAATTATAATAGACAATATAAAATATTTAAATTCAAATACACAATATACAATATTTAAATTTAAATAGACATATATATGTTTCAAATTTAAAATAGACAATATAAAATATTTAAATTTAAACAAATAATACTAAATATTTAAATTCAAATAGACCACAGTAAAATATTTAAAATTATAATAGACAATTTACTTATATATATATATATATACCTTATATATATATATATATATATATATATATATATATATATATATATATATACTATATATATATATATATATTTCAAAATTTAAATATGAACAATATAAAATATTTAAAATTAAACAAATAATATTAAATTTTAAATTCAAATAGACCACGATGAAATATTTAAAATTATTATAGATAAAATACATTATTTAAAAATTTAAATAGACAATATTTAATATTCAAAATTTAAAGTCATTATTTCCATAATACGAAAACATCAGTTCGTTGGAGCTACTCACCGTCGACAGCAATAAATTAACCGGCAATTTTAGCAATAAATCTTCATGCAGTTTGCACTTGCTCACGACTTCTAATCCAGCATATACGGTGATATAAGAAACATATTTATCGTTATGACGTATGCATGATTTATACAATTAATTAGATAAAAACAAAGGAAGCTAAGGTTAGTATCAAACATGTCCTGAAATTATCCACATATTAAACCAGTAGCTACAAAAATAAACGACAAAGCCTAGAACTAAGAAGAACTCCCGTACATTTTTAACAAAAGAGCTAAAACTATAATTCAGACAAGGTTAAAAGCTTAAAACTTTACAATTAATGTGTGTGTGTGTGTGTGTGTGTGTGTGTGTAATTTGGATTTTTAACGTAGCTTTAACAATTTTTCAGTCATATCGCTACGACGTCTGCAGCGTGACAGTTTATAGTGATGTCTAGCACTGGGGCATCATGCCACAGACATGTAGCATGATGTCCCACCCAGTCACATTATCCTGACACCAGGCCGACCAGTCCTAACACTAACCTCTTAACGCTGAGCGTCAAGCGAGGCAGCTGTTAGTACCATTTTTTAAAGTCTTTACAATTAATGTATTGTGGCAGCAGCAGCAAGATCTTCATTTATGTTATCTCCCCTTGCGGGCTCAGGATGTGCAATAGGTCCGAGATGCCCCCACCCCGTATTTTATATAAAGTGACTAACGAAAAGAGGCGCTACATTGGCGATGCAGTTAGCATGCCGAAAGGGTGAATATTTCAGTCCCTACCCTGCCGGGGACTGTAGTGTGTCCACGGACAAGGCACTTTACTCCAATAGTATCGTCACAAAAATAGCCTACTTGTGTTGATGTGCTGTAAAACAACAAACCAAACAAAATAAGTTCAACATTTACATGAGTCGCCCCAGACTAAGTTAATAAAAGAAAGAGTTTTAAACTAGGCACAATCTGTTGTGATGCGAATTTCATTTCGAAAAAGAGTTCCCGAGTTTTGTTGCAGCATAAGTAAGTTTGAAAAACGTCATACGCCTTGGTCTTCAACTGTCCTATATACAGTGTGGAAACATTAGCCAGACTCGGTCGATGGTAATACGGTTTATGGTGTTCTTCAAGACTACTCTTTGAGATCTTTCATGCAGTTCATTTTCTTGGGACTATAGGAATGTGCTAGTGGTGTGTACCGGAAAGGTTAGGGAGTCACTCGTTCATGGAATAGAATAATTATTTGATCTTTGTTGACTAAAATCATAGCTCTTATTGACAAATTGAACAATTCTTTATTCTTGAGTGTGTTATAAACCTCTAGATCAAACAAACTGATTTTAAGTACAGATTTTATTCTGTGTATTTCTGGCTTCATGTACATCTGTTTCAATATGCCCAGTTTTTGCGCGTAAATATTCATGTCCATTGAAACGAAGACGAACCTACTGGAATCACATTGTGTCAGGAAAGAATAAAAGAATTTTTCTCATTGGTGCATGTCTGCTTCTGGTAGTGATGTACAGCTTATTCTTTAAAAAAACATCTAGTCGAATCAATTACTCTCAGACAAAAAAAAGATGTATCTGTTTACACTTCCTCATCCACTTCTCTAATACATTTTTTTTTTTTTTTTACCGTTATCAAAATATGTTCACAGACTTCCAAAAAATGATTAAGATTTAAGTGCGGGATCAGTACTTTTGTTTTGTAAGAATATTTTTATTTGTTCCCCCTAAAGGATAAGAAATAAATAAGCCCATGATGCTCTGAATAATTGAAAATGAGAGTTTCATGAAATTAATAAATGATTCGTTGAATAATTGAAGATTATTATCTGTAAATATCTCTTAACTTATCTGAAAACCCAACATCCGGTCTATGAGCGAGCGGCTAGGGAATGACGTAATCTGCTGCAGCTTATAATAGGAAAAACAGTTAAATAAATAACGATAAATCTTGTTTTCAATCATCAGTTTGACTCATAATCGTTAATAAAAATATCATAATCGCCAAAACTAAAAAAATGACAAATACTTTTGAAACTTTTGCATACGAGCATTTTTATTAGTGTTTATTTATCTCGCATGCGATGGGTAACCATTTCAGCATTATCTGCCTCGTCTGTTTTTTGTAAGACGTACCGGTTTCGTTATAAATTGCGGGACCATGGCCGTGTGGTCTAAAGCGCTCTCATTTACAGATCGCTCACACATTTCACCTCTATTCACGTGAATTCAAGTCTCGGCTTGAACAACATGGGTATATGAGAAAGAATGAAAATAGTTTCCGGTGGATCAGTGGTTCTTCCCGGGTTCTTCCTCCACCTAATATACTGGCCACCATGTCTAGCCTATCATGTGCTGAAAAATGGTGCTAAACCCCCACTAAACCAAACCTTTGCGCATGTGCAAGTCTTAAGATGTACATTATAAAGGTATGACGTATCCGTTTTTTTCCTTTCTTCGTTATAATATCCAGTCTAACCAGACGTCAAGTGAAAATCTAACTTGAGATCGAACAATAAAATGGTCCCAATTTTCACACCTTTTATTCAAAATACTATACTGACATTTACAGACGAATCTGATAGCATTGTTGCCAGTGAAATGATTAAACTGTGACATTGCTACGACTATATGACCTGAAAATAAGTAACATGAAAGAGCGAAAACCAAAAAGTTTTGTATAACTGAAAATATAATTTTTCCTAAATGTGAAGTGAAAGAATTAAAAATATAACTTACAGTGTTCTTAATGAAACCCCAAAGCCCTAAATAGTTGTTTCAATTCCAACTTTCGAGTAATCCAAATGAGTTCCAAAGGTATTCCTAATGATGGTGAGTAATGTGCTGATGTATAAACAATACAGAAAAGAATCACTATGATATAATCCCAGAAATGTCTTTAAATGAATTCACAGTAATCCCATGACAGCTATTATTTATCCAAATATATTTGAATAAATTCAAGGTAATTCCGTACAACTATTATTCCAACTAATCTTTAAATTTCGAGCAATGTAATTCAACGAATGTTTATTAAATAAATGAATCCTCTCAGTACAGCTCTTCCAGGGCTTGTAGTACTGCTAAGAATGCCTAATCATGCAGAATAATTATATTATATAGAATATCAATACGCAATAGAGAGAATGCAATATGAGGCTTTTAATGAATCATCTGGCATATCGGAACAAGGTAACGTGGTTTACACTAGCTAATTAAGAATTAGGTCATCTTGGTCTCTCACTAGAATTATGTCTTTGTCGGATCACGTGATGTTTACTTGTACTTACAGTATAATTTAACCTTAAAATTTCATGAATGAATCAACTCACTTGATACATGACTCATCTTACAGTGCGAACTTATATTGATATGATATTTAATATTTAAAATATTATTAACTAAATAATCCTTACGAGGTATAATTATGAATGATAACATACATAATATAGATATACATAACAACAGTCGCTGTGTTTGCGACATTCACTGTTGATATTGCTCCTATAAAAGTCACAAATTAAGATAATTACTTTTGGATTAATGGAGCCTCCTCAACGGTAAATGTAATATTGTTTCAGATTCTTTTTTCTCCCAGGTTTATTTCCTTATTTCAGTTCCTTACGGATATTATATCTCTTGTCTGTCCGTCTGTTCTTCTTTACTCCGTATTTCCGTACGTACGTCGTTTTTTTTTTACATACAATATATTTCTTTCCCTACGTACATAGGTGCTTATATATCTGTCTAATCGTTCATATGTCTGTCTGCCAATGATCATCTATCTGACAGATCTTCTCTCCAATTTAAAAAAAAAAAAATGCAGATTGTTTAGTAGTTCAGTCTAGAAATTACCCAGAAAGATGGGATGATGGTAGATAGGTAGGCAAGTATATAGGTAGGTAGAAAAAAGGCAAGTACCACATCCACAGCAAATGTCACAGTTCCTCTCACTTCTAATATTGTTTTCAGAGGCGCTGGTAATTATCATACAGTGGCACTTACCATCGTGAAAAGAGCCAGTAAATGTCACAAACGCTAGTAAGTGTCACTTTATATCATTTATATGCGTCTGTGGACACTTACGGGCTCTAGAGCGAACATTGTTAACACTGAAAAGACAGTACTGCCAGTAATTGTCACTATTTCTTAGTGTGACTTTTACCGGCGTTAACGTCGTCAGAAAATGTATGCCACATTGTCACATACAGGTAAAGATTCTAGAAATAGAAACTGATAGGCAAGGAATAAAACCTGAAAATAATCATTTCTTTTTATTCCCATGTCAATTAAAATTTTTCAGAAGAAAAAAGCTGGACATTGCTACACAAGGTAATGTTTTTGCAATGGTGAACGGCATTATGATGTCATTTCAGTGAATATGAATAATCTATTAAATGTTGTATCAATTTGGATTTAATCGAATCAAATAGAATATATAATAGATTATTTCACATTCACTGAAATATCATCATGAGGTTTTTCATCATTGCAAAAACATTACGATGTGTAGCAATGTCCAGCTTTTCAGAATCAACAGCACTGTCCAGTGTGTCTGCTAAACAATGTAGTTATTTAGCTTTTGCGAATAATCGCAATCTCCTTTACAGATTCATAAGTTGCTTCTTTTACTTTTTGAATTTCTATTTTTCATTCATATTGATTAAATAAATATAAGACACATCTATGATTTAAACATGAAAGATGGTTTAAATGAAGAAAGTAGAGCACTTCAAATACAGATTGGTTAACTACAATCAAACACAGCCATTCACATACCGGCTAGCATATTGAAACGAGTGGGGAATATAAACTTAACGAAGAGGTAACTGAAACACTGAAATGTATTTACAGTTGATCGATGTCATTATTATGATTGAAGTAACATTGCTATCAACCATACAATTGTTAATATCCTCCATTTCTAACTTTCCCGTTTCTGTTGGTTTGTGTGACTACATTTTGCCATCATTCATAGCTCCAGAGACATCGTCGCGTGACACAGGCGAAAATCCGGAAAACTATTTTTTTTTTAATAGATTTTCGCTGGTATCTTTCTATCTTTCCACCCTGATCAAGATCAAGAGAGAGAGAGAGAGAGAGAGAGAGAGACTTACCATTCATCGACCGTCCCTATCCTTCTTTATTGCACAATTAATTTGCTGCCTTCAAACCAACATAGTGAGAGAGAAAGGCTGGGGGTGGGGATAGAGGAGCCTTCGGACATTTTAATATTAAATAATCTGTTTTAGACTCTTATTAATAGGTTCTAAAAAAGGAATAAAGAAAGAAAAACAGACGAAGCATTAAAAAGATTACAGTGTATGTCTTCTTCCTAACCAGCATACATACCGTATAGTCTTGACAGGCCATTGCAACGTTGTATCATTTACATTGTGAACACAGCATTAAAATGACAGGCCATTGCAACGTTGTATCATTTGCATTGTGAACACAGCATTAAAATGACAGGCCATTGCAACGTTGTATCGTTTACATTGTGAACACAGCATTAAAATGACAGGCCATTGCAACGTTGTATCATTTGCATTGTGAACACAGCATTAAAATCCCATGGAACGTTTACACCTAACCGTTACGAAGTTCCGGGTTCTTGTAGGTTACTTGGTGCAAGTTTAATTTTCTTTTTCTCTCTCACTTCACAGACTTCCACGTATTCTCACCCTTTTGTATGGGGGGGGGGGGAGCGGAGAGGATTTCGATGAAATTGTGCACCATATTTCATTCATTTAGAAGACAGGGATTATTAATATTTGCATCGTTATTTTATGACATCGCTACTGAGTAAAAATCAGTGGAAATTCATGACAGAATTAGAAAAAATAGAAGTGATAGTTGTTGAAATAGAACCTAATGTTGAAACAATATTTATATATGCATATTAATGTGTGTCAACAGGCAGCATAGACTGAGTTGATTACGTCGCGAAAACGTGAAAAAAGTAGACGAAAGATAACTTTATGTCAGTGGTTGAAGAAAGACACCAAAAATAATATTCTTTGTTGAAGTACTACTATTACGATAATAAGATCAGCCCGGTAACAGAGTTGAAATAATGCAAGAGAGATTAATTTCTACGATAAACACAGACACTAATTAGAACATCCTCCGCAGCATATTAATGTCAACTACGTGACATGCATTTAATCAAGCCCCAGTGGTTTAAAACTAGAATAACAGCTATCGGTCATTGAAAGTCTAAGAACAAGATAGTCAACAGACACATAAATCATCTATGTTAGAGGAAACGTATGTAACCATTAACATACAATTCAAGTCTGAATGATCTATGGTTCTTTCCCATTATGTATCTATCTGAAAACCTGTCCATTATTCAAGAGACAGTTTTTTGTTTGTTTGTTTTTTTTTGTTTTTTTTTTTGTCAGAATGGAGAAATCTAGCTTTGGATCGGTCCAGAATGAGCGTGTTGGAAAATAACGATTAGAACATTACTGTCTTCAAATGGGGCCAGTTCTGCAGTTGTTGCAAATCTTTGCAGTACTTATTCAAAATTCTTTCTCGAAAATCGTAAGATAAATCTGAAAGTGACGATTAAAATATTTACCAAAAATAAATATTTATCGTCGTATTAAAATACATCAGACACAACAATAAAAAATGGAAAATTATATGAGTAGTATATGTTATGCATTATTTATCGAAATATTGATTTACTTCAGATGAGATAGCTCTTACATATAATTTCAAACTGTTACAAGGTGCATATCGCTTTATAGAATGGTCCGTTGTTAGTACTTGCTGGAGCATATGACGTTATAGAATGGTCCGTTGTTTGTATTTGCTGGAGCATATGACGTTCTAGAATGGTCCTTTGTTGGTACTTGCTGGAGCATATGACGTTAAAGAACGGTCCATTATTGGTACTTTTTGGAGCATATTATGGAACGGTCTGTTGTTTGTACTTGCTGGAGCATACGACGTTATAGAATGGTCTCTTGTTTGTATTTGCTGGAGTATATGACGTTATAGAATGGTCCGTTGTTTGTACTTGATGGAGTATGTGACGTTATAGAATGGTCCGTTGTTGGTACTTGCTGGAACACATGACTTTACAGAATGGTCCGTTGTTTGTATTTGTTGGAGCATATGACGTTATAGAATGGTCCGTTGTTGGTACTTGCTGGAGCATATGACATTATAGAATGGTCCGTTGTTGGTACTTGCTGGAGCATATGACGTTATAGAATTGTCCATTGTTGGTACTTTTTGGAGCATATTATGGAATGGTCCATTGTTGGTACTTCTTGGACCCCAATAAGAGGTTTAACGTTCCACATCTTTTGCATATATCGGAGTATTTAATTCTGATTGAGTTAGTTGTTGCTTCTCAATAATATAATAAATTGTTTGTAATTGCTTGATTAAAGGCACTTTCAAAAAAGTTTGTTTGTGACACGGTCTGTTTATAATTTTTGTTTGTGACACAGTCAGTTCAATATATAACGTGCTATTCACCTGCCGATGAAACTATGTATATATCCATGGAATTATATTCAACCATAAAACACACACACACACACACACACACATACATATATATATATATATATATATATATACAGAGGAGAGAGAGAGGGAGGAGAGAGAGAGAGAGAGGGTGGTAATGGCATTGTGACAGAGACAGGTGACAGACAGACAGACACACACACACACACACACACACACACACACACACACACACACACATACATACATACATATATAATATTTGACTGGATTTCGTCCAGCTCGTTCATCAACTTGTCTTTCTCATGAAATTGTATGTTTAACATTCTTTAATGCCTGCTAAACATTTGAATGGGTATCAGAAAGGGTTAGCTTCTAAGCTTCAGAAATATGGAATTACTGGCATACTTTTATTATGGCTCGAAAGCTACAAAAAACAAACCAATACCAGAGAGTTTTATTTCGAAATTCATTATCAACAAACTGAACTAAATTCCCTTTCACCAAGGTTAGGTGTTATGCCTTATTTCTTATTGATGGAAGCGTCACAGCAAGCAATGTGAACTCGCTTTATTAATTCTTCTCTTGGAACTTCATCGACGAGCTTTACAGGTACAAATGATTATATAACAAGATGTTGGAAAAAAATTAATGCATTGAGAAGCGACTTGTTTGTTACTTTGAATACTTGGAAAAATTACAATTTATTAATTACAGACAAACTAATGTTGCCTTTATAAAGTTATCTCTTGAAAATGCGATTTTACATTCTGTCAAAAATCATAGGCACCTAGGATTATGTTTTGATGGCAGCTGGACTAAAACATTATATGCTTATTCAGAACGCGTCTAAATATTTATCTTTGTTGCATGCGCCAAAAATATCTTTTTACAGAATTACTGTTGCTATACTATATACACTGTCCACGTGTCTGGTCGAAGAATATGCTAGCCAAGTATGAGATCATATTTAATACAGGATTCGGAGTGATTGTAAATATTTCAAATGGAAGCTCCAATCGTTACAGGTCTTCCTTGTATTCTTCTAGACAGCTTCGTTATGTTGAAACTGCCTTGGAAACACTTGTACATGGAAGGAATAAGGAAACTCTTGGAAACACTTGCATGACGAAGGAAACGGGAAGCTGTCTGGGAAACACTTGCATAATGAAGGAAAAGGGAAACTGTCTGGGAAACACTTGCATAATGAAGTAAAAGAGAAACTGGCTGGGAAACGTTTGCGAACGAAGGAAAAACGAAACTGGCTGAGAAACACTTGCTTAATGAAGTAAAAATGAAACTGTCTGGGAAACACTTTCACCACGAAGGAAAAGGAAACTGGCTAGGAAACACTTGCACAACGAAGGAAAAAGGAAACTGGCTGGGAAACACTTGCTTAAAGAAGGAAAAGGAAGCGAGTATGCATAATGTATTCGATTATATTTAATTAAGAACCTAACTATTTAAGCAAACTTCTTCAACAAAGGAAATATGAGGCATATCATTACTATATAGCTCCATCACACTAATCACTACTAGACTTCTTTGGAACTCTCTTCCTGACCATGTTATGCTACTTGCAATCGTCACCTTGAAACGCGTCGTACATATAGTATCTGCCAATAAACGACTATAATCCATACGAATGGACGAACGTCACCCTAATATCCTGCACAACAATCTTCGATATACATGTAGCCCCATTCGATCTTTGCATGTATGATCCTGAACAAACTTTTTTCTATAACCCCTTAAAGATTCCATCCAGCTCTTTCGTTGCCTCTTTCAGCACACACCCCGTGTAACTCTAGATTTATTATTGAAAAGTAACGTCGAAATAAGGAACGAAACAAACTCTGTTGTATTCCTAAATGTTCAGATTACATCCACGAAACTAGACGTTCATAATACTTACAATTATATTCTAAATACTAAATCTATAAAATAAAACAAAATGGACAACAGTGACTGTAACCAATGCAATGTATTTTGTCCGTCTTCTTCTTTCTCTTTCGCTGTCTGTCTGTCTCTCACACACAAACATAATCATTACTTATTTAATTACAAGCATGTGTTTCTTTCGTGTTGCTTTGAAATGTTATATATCTTGTCATTTACATAATGTTTTATACAGTTTTCATATATGCATATTCTTTAATAAAAAGACAATAACGTTATGCTTACAACAAAAAGCAAAACAGTGTGCCCCTCATGCTATCACAGTGAGGGCATATAACAGAACAGATTTTAAGTGTGCGATGGTGTCCTTGCGACCCATCCCTTATTACATAATATTAGGTCCTGCTTAGTCACTGGGTTAGATTTATCATTCACTTCCAAGAAATATAAAGAGAGAAAGAAAAAAAAATCAAAACATGCAATTAATTTGTAGGTTTCCATGCTAATGAGCGCATACGCTGCAGGCGTTATGAATTATGTTAACGTGTAAACCTGTCTGATGCAGTATGCTGGATGTTCGAGTCCCGGAAACACTTTCACGAACAGAATACCCCTGACACTGTGAATCTAAAGCATGTTTACTGACAATGTATATAGCCTTGATATAAAGAAGAAGTAGAAAGAGGACAAGGAAGAGGAGAAGGAGATGATGGCAGAGTAAAAGGTGGATAAAACCGTTTTTTTTCCCCTGTAAATAGAAAAACATGAATTACATCTACAGTATATGTCGACAACGTCTAAGTTCATGTGTCCACGTTCAGTTCTAAGTATACAATCACATATACCACGGGTGAGGGTATCATTTTGTTTTATGCATACAAATCCATATACACACATACAGGAAGGGATTATATTTTTTTTCATATATAAATACACACTCACAGATATACAATCATGTACACCACAGGAGGGGAATTATTTTGTTCGATACATGCAAATGCACATTTACTTACAATTGGAGGGTTTGTTTGTTGGTTAGTTGTTGTTTTCTACATACAATATATATATATATATATATATATATATATATAAAATCATAGTCCCTCCAAAGAGAAAACGAGAGAGAGAGAGAGAGAGAGAGAGAGAGAGAGAGAGAGAGAGAAATCAACACAGGTTACATATATAACCCTTCTGATTGCGAGTCAGGCACTAACCACTGAGCCACCGCGGTGAGAGAGAGAGAGAGAGAGAGAGAGAGAGAGAGAGAGAGAGAGAGAGAGAGAGAGAGAGAGAAGTAATCCGGTCCTGTATTATGATACATTATCATGTCCTTGTGAGTTGAGTTGATATTAATTTCCATTAGTGAAAGTTTGTACCGACAGCCATTTATCTTCGTTCCGAAAACCACAAAAAGCCGCGCCATCGGATAAGCAACTTGGGTACATTCATGTGTACTTTAAGCGGATATTAATGCTAGTAACTGTGATCAAATACCTTAAATCTGGACTTGGGGAAAGCCCAGCACATTGATAAGCATAATTATTTGGATTAAGTCGGAGCTTCCATCCTCGGGGTGATTGACAAAGAACGTCTAAATATGTGGCGAAAATTCCTAAGAAAATTTGACCAAAAGGATACACACATACACATTAAATAGCGCAAACTGTATAGGTGTCCGACCGCTTTACCAACCACAACACGTTTGTAAAGGTAAACGTTGACACTGATCTGAGCTAGACGACTATGCCTGTCATGTGAGGCTGATTTTGAGGCAAAGCTCATTCCAAGAGGTCATCTGATGTCGATTCAATGAATTATAAGAAATTGTCACAGTTACCACAGTTAACCTCGAATGTACTCGCAAGAGTTTCAATGATAACATAATGGACGTTTCTCATTTATCAATTAATCTTTGCGTGGTTTTGCATGTTGTTTTGTTTTTGATCCTTTTGTAAGACCTCGGAAAACTACGATCTTTTCACACCTGAAAACATTTACAAATATTTGAAAAATTATGAACAAAAGGAAAGGATGCCATTGACATTTAGTCTCAATTGTAAAGAAATATCGTAGATTTAGTGATCGCAATTTCCAAAAGCCAGAAGTTGTTTAACTGTGGTGTGTGTGTGTGTGTGTGAGAGAGAGAGAGAGAGAGAGAGAGAGAGAGAGAGAGAGAGAGAGAAACGGACAGAGAGACAGAGACAGTGAGACACATACAGAGAAAAATTCTCATTTTTCATGAGATTGTGTACCGAACAAAAAAGCAAAAACAATTGTTTCTTCGTTTAATATTGTTTAACTTTGCCGGTGGAATGTGTTAATTAGATGCTGTTCGTCCTGTCGTCCTTCGAGTTCGAAGATGACCATAACATCGGTCACTTTGGTTTCTGTGAGTATGTGAATGCTGATCAAGCCAGTTTGTACTTTGAACTGTCTGTGACACACTTCACAAAAGATACCGCTTGTATGTGCTTGATCAATAGATACTGTGCTGCAGTTCTGAGATTTGCGCTGCTCAAGCTTCTGCACTGCCTCTGCAAATCTCTTCCGTTCAAAATATGAACGAAACTTCGCCAGGTGGAGCGATCCTGTATGCGATCTTCCCAAAACTCAGTCAATGTTAAAGTGTTTCAGGGATCACTTGATGGAATCTTTGAAGCTTTTCTTCTGACTATTCTGAGATGGCGTTCCCTCCTTCAGATCGCCATAGAAGACCTTCTTTGGTAGTATATCTTCCGACATCCTGGTGACGTTGCGTACCAGTCTCAAACTGTAATGTATTTTATTTATAGAAGGTAACGCGATTAGTGGTATACTATCTTCCATTGAGGCCTTCTGCTTACAATGTGGACAAATTACATATATTATTTACAAAATAATATAAATTGTCCATGTATTATGACAATAATTAGATCTTGTTAAACATGTAAGAAAATCACTTTTCTTTAAATAACTTAGTTTATCACTCTTTGTAATGTTTTGAAGAATACTGTTCCATATTTAAAAAAAAAAAAACCTGAATATTGCAGAGACTTTTTGAACGTTTTTTACTTTGGCTTGGGAAGTCGAAGATTCTCATCATTAACTCATCTTAATCCATATTCATATCCATAATCCTTGTAGAGACTTCTACCTTTTTGATAATCTATCGTTCTAGATAAATCCAGCCATTTCAATTCATGGAAGAGAGGTTTGCTTGGTGCATCAGACGGTTTCCATGTTTAATTCTTGCTCCCCTTTTTGTAGTTTTGAAAGTCTGTCAGTTTTGTGTTTGAAACAATTTCCCCAAATAACGACACAATAATATAGATTCTTGTTTTCGCAGGAAGATATTTCTTTATCTTTGAAAGTAATGTAATTTTTGTAATGTACGGCTTTATAAACTTTGCCAACTTGATCATTACGTTATAGAAATCCATCCACATGTAGAATTCCATCCAAATGTAGAATTCCACTCACACGTAGAAATCCATCCACATGTATAATTCCATCCACATGTAGAAATCCATCCACATGTTGAAATCCATCCATATTAAGTAATACAAGTTTATGTCTTGCTACATTCGCAATTTCAAGTTCTTTTTTTGCTGAATGTACACGTGTTATGCCTCATTTGTGCCTGTGATTATAAAGTTTTTATCAGCATAGTTTTACTTTTGTTTCCATTTTTATGCGAATCATTTTTGTGACACCAGTCTTCGATTTTGTTAAGTCATTGCAAAAGTTTGATGCTTAGGCATGTGCTGCTTTAGCCATGTACACTTTAGGAACCCTCAACATGACCTAATCGAGCGTACATTAAAAGAGTAAATGATTTAATATAAGTTACCTAACATTTATACAATAAAGTTGGGGGTTGGGGGTTGGGGGGATCTGCCTTATTTGATTGTCTAAAAGGTAAAATATATTGTAACGTAATAGTTGCACTGACAGCGATGCCAACAGCTTCGAGGTAAATCATAGACCATTTAAAAAAACATCCTAGAGTTTTTGTCGCAATAAGATTAGAAAAATGTTCTTTCCTGTTCATTTTAATATACTCTTGTCGTTGATCCGGCCAATCAATGTAGTGATCAGTGTTGACACCGAGTTTATGGTTACATTCTAAAGGCTGAGTAGGATCACACATTGTGTGAATAATAGTATAGTATACTGTAAAACTAGTATCGAGTTTGAAGATGACTCTGACATCATTAACTGGTCTGGTCTCTGTGACTGCGTGAGTGGCTGATCAGGCCAATTAGTGTTCTAAACTGTGGCACAATTGACAGGAGATACCACTTGGGTTTGCCTGATCAGTAGAGGAGATTCGGCAGATCTGAGATTTCCCCTGCTAGTGTTTCTGCACTGCATCTGCGATTCACATCAGTGCAAAGTTTGTAGCTCTGGTGTTGATGAAACCAAGCCAGGTGGAGCGATCCTGTGTGAGATCCTCCCAAGAATGGGGGTCAATTTTGAAGTGTTTCAAGGATGACTTGAGGGAATCTTTGAAGCGTGTCTTCTGACCACCCTAAATCTTCTTTGGTAGTCGCTTTTCTGACATCCTGTTGATGTGGCCTGTCCACCTCAAACTGATGTTATCAGCAGAATGCCGATGCTTGGAATGCCTACACATGTGAGAAGCTCGGTATCTGGGACCCTGACCTGCCATCGTATCCTCATCAGTTTCCTCGGGCAGCCCATGTGAAAATGGTTCAGTCTCTTGGTATAGCGCTTGTACACCGTCCAGGTTTTGCAAGCATGCAGCAGGGCTGGCTACACAATTGCTTTGCAAAGCTTTAGTTTTGTTTGTAGACTGATGCGTCTGCGCTCACAAATATTTTCGCTTTGGACATTTAATGTAATGGTAGGCTCTACGTGAGGCTTTCCTGGTGCAGACTGGTGCATCACATGTCTTCCTGATTCTGACTGTGAGACCGAAATTGCACAAGAGGAAAAGAAATGGTCCAGACTGTGTTGCATGTCAGACTCAGAATTCATATTGAGGGAATAGTCGTCAGCAAATAGGTGATCCTGGAACAGTCACCTCCAGTAACTTCGGCTTCACCTGTAGTCTTCAGATATTGAAAAGCTTGCCGTACGTCCTGTATTTTTGATGTCAATCTCAGTGTCATGGTCACCGAATGCATGCTTAATAATGGCCGAGAACATACTACGGAAGAGGGTTGCAAGACCTATGGCAGAGCAATAAGGCAGAAGAAATTCAGATAGAAATGACATGAAGATCTTCTATGGTGCATTGAAAATAATCTACGGGCCACAATCATCAGTCACATCCCCAATACCGAGTGCTGACAATGCCACACTGCTCACTGACAACGAAAAGATACTTCAAAGAAAACTTCAACAACATCTTCAATCAACAGTCATTTGTGATTGAGGAGGTAATTGATTGGCCGCCCCATCTGGAAATCAACACTTAACTTGCTGATCTTCCATCGCTGACTGAAACCGAGCAAGCAATTGACCTGCTGTCAGAATGTTAAAGCGCATGGAGCAGATGCTGTATCAACAGTAGTCTACAAACCCCAGTCTCGCACAAGGCACAGAAACCGACTGAACTGATCCAATCAATGTGAACTCAAGGAACTATACCCCAGGAGTACAAGGATGCATCCATCATCCATTTGTATAAGGAAAAATGCATCAGAAAGTCCTACGACAACAACTGGGGTATCTTTTTGCTGTTAATAGCTGGAAAAATCCTCCCCTGAATTCTGATGAATCGCCGTGTGCATCACATCGATCGGTTTGCAGGTCGTCAGCTCCATTAAAATGCTATATACAGAACTCCAACCTGTACACAACATTCACAGGTCTGACAAAAGCCTTTGACAGTCAGCCATGGGGGCTTTGGACGATAGTATAAAAATTTGGTTGCCCAGAGAAATTCATCGTGATGATTCGGTAATTCCACGATGGCATGCTCGTTCATGTAGTGGACGACAGCGAGTCATCTGGACCATTCCCAGTCACCAATCGAGTCAAGCATGGTTGTGTAGTGGACCAAACCAAGGTGTATACTACTACTTTGTTCGGCTCTTAGAATATACAGTCATCCAAATATTCCAATGAATCAATTCGGACTAAGCTGAAGCAATCTTAATGTTTGCTTTCTTTGGCCTCGAGTTAATTGACAGAGTCGTATGGGTACGTAACTTCAATAAACAGCAGACGATATCATTTAAGGTATGTTGATCATTTGGTAGTCTTTTTGGCAGTATTTTCTTTCATCTTGAGCAGAAAAAGAATTGAAAGAAGCTGAAGTTCAAATTATGTATTTACCAGGCTATTTGCATTGGGGAATAAAGAACGGTGGTAGTGTGCTCTCTTTTGAAAATCCCACAAATTCCCAAAGTAAATAACATATTTTTAACACGTAATAAAGCTAGTGAAATTTAGCACATTTGGTATTCTCTTGTAGACAGTGTGCAATTATTATTGAAAAATATTTTTTTAATATATTAAATGAGACATTTTTTCAAGAGGCAAGTTCACATAGGGGCAATCCATTTTGAACGGTCAAATCATCCAAGGCCTCAGGAGAAGCTGTTCAAAAAGTATCCCAATTAATCAAAGGGTTGTAATTTCTACACTTCTTCATGTTTCTATCAAAGGGTTGTAATTTCTACACTTCTTCATATTTCTATGAAAGGGTTGTAATTTCTATACTTCATGTTTCTATCAAAGGGTTCCTAAACTACAAACTGTTGGAAATACGGAGAATTCTACACATGATTCAGCAACAAACATTCACAATTTTTCAGCTTATAAATATCTTGAATATTATTTAAATCTATGGGATTTTTGGAAGTGGAGAATTTAATTATGGTCACTTTCGGTACAAAGGCTTCGAGATCAGCCAGTCTCATGCAAACGATATATACTATTAGTCTCATGCAAACGATATATACGACTTCGAGATCTATCATAGTCGTGCAAACAATCTATTTAAGCCATGTCCGTTTGCTTGCCTTACTTGTTTGTATAGTCCATGTAAACGGGTACTTGCGGCTTTCTACCCTCCAGTCCTTAGATATTGATCATATCGCTGCTTGAAAGGTACCTGATCATTGCACAATATATCGCAACAGCTATCGACAAATCTTTTGTCCCAAGTTCACAGATATCAGATTTCAAGCAGTGTCAATCTGTGGATTCACTCAAATACTACTCTTCTACATTCTTTAACTTTCAAATTATAGATAAAATCTTCGATTAATGCATTTTTATTGCTTTTTGTAGAACAATTTACATACATTAAAGATCCGCTGCTCCGGTCAAATTTACCCCCCCCCCCCTTCCTAAATTTAAGTGCTAAAATTAGTGAGGAGTTAGATTGTCCAAAATAACATCTCCTGGTTTAGACTCCCTTGCAAAATAACATCTACTGGTTTAGACTCCCTTGCAAAATAACATCTCCTGGTTTAGACTCCCTTGCAGAATAACATCTCCTGGTTTAGACTCCCTTGCAAAATACTTATCTTGGTTTAGGCTACCTTGTAGAATGCTCACATCTCTTGGCTATGATTCCTTGTAGAATGATCGCATCTCTTGGCTTTGACTCCCTTGTGGAATGATCGCATCTTAACTTAGACTTCCTGGTAGAATGCTTGCATCTCATGGCTTAGAGTCCCTTGTAGAAAGCTCACATCTCCAGGCTTAGACTCATTGTAGAATGCTCACATCTCTTGCCTTAGACTCGCTTGTACTATGCGATAGAAATTCATTGGTCGAATTTTCATATCAAGTGAAACTTATGTTAAAAATATTTAAAAAAAAAAGAAAAAAAAGAAAATTGGTAAGTGTTTTCTTTTTTGAACATTTCTGTTGGAAGAATCTCGCAGGATATGTTCGAGTGATTGAAAAACTGTGTCCAGCCAGGAAGTGCAGCAAGAGGATTGCTATTACTGTCCATTCTCACTGTGATTCCAAACGTATTTCAAGCGATCGAATCAGCAGTAATCCTTACAGAACTTTAAAAAACAAATAATTTATAGAACGATTTTGACTACAAAATTCTGTGTCACGTTCACTTTGAGATGATATGAGAGAGAGAGAGAGAGAGAGAGAGAGAGAGAGAGAGAGAGAGAGAGAGAGAGAGAGAGAGAAGTCTCCTTTCACAGGGAACATAAATTAAATTGAAAACTCATTTCTTTAGAGAAATTTTATCATCGTTTCCACATCTGGTATTGTCATGAGGGTAATTGCATAGTTATAACTGGTGTCCTTCTCTGAGTCCTCAAGTATAGTCATTGTTGGTGTCACTCAGAACTCTTGAGATTCCATCTCAGCAATACTCTGCTAACTTCGTTCGGTTGCTTCGTCAACAGAAATGCTTGATCTGTCGATTTACATCAGATGTAAGTTTTACACGTGAATTGCAAACAGCAACGCCAGTAACTGTGCCACATACAATAATTACGTCGTAATACGTTTCCTTTAATTTTTACTAGCATGTGTTAATTCCAAGAATAGTCTGAACCAATTAAACAAAAAGTCATCCAGATGGCTATTTCATTAGGATAACGCAAATACGAAATCAAACAGCTTCCATGACAAACCTTTTTGGTAATTATAATTTCCCTGACACGAATGTATTGATGTTTTATTATTCTATCCACAATCATCTCTTCGGCTTTTAATGTTCTTTTGGAATCTGTTTCTGTCTTTCTTTGCTCTCAGATATAGCGAGTGGATAATAAATTCCCTGCATACTTTTACCGTATGTACCCGCCAAATTGCAAATCTAAAATGACCCTGCTCTGTCACAGGGTCTATGCTGCTTGTTCTACTTGTTATTCTTAACAAAGCTGTACAGACCCAGGTCTGCCGGCGCATTATGCGACGTCAGATTTGGGTCTGTGTAGTTTGCAGTTGGAATCGTCTTATAAATGAATGATGCAATATCTATAGCATTATCAGGGTCATAGCGATGATAAAAACAAGAAGGAGTGTTTATCAGTTTTGTAAGAAAATATAAATATGACGTTATTACCTTGGAGATTTTCATGTAAATGAAAGGTTGGAATTTTATCAGTGACGTAACATTCGCCCAAGCATGCCCCAGATTCACATAAAACATGCGAAAACGAGTATGTTTTATTGGAAGGGGGGCCCCATAGTTAAGTATTACGGGCAGGGGCATAATTTCTTGTTACCCCAATCTATTTTATCTTAAAGTGAAATGGGGGACATGAGGTTTCGATTTGTCCGTCATAACGCCAGAGTCGTATGTATTGACTAATTGTAAATTACACAGAATTAAAATTTGCCCACTGGGTAATTGTATAGTTTTAGATGTTTCTTTGGGGAAAACCAAAAGTACTTGACACTCCAGACTTTTACAGAGATCATTGAAAAGATTCAATGACTTTCAAAATCATTCAACACTAATAGTGAGAGACTGGAATTTGGTATTAAATCCATATTTAGATTATTATATATTAATATTAATAATCCAAAAGCAAGAGAATTTGCTTTAAAGATGATACGAGAGAGAGAGAGAGAGAGAGAGAGAGAGAGAGAGAGAGAGAGAGAGAGATTATGTAGATGGACAAAGGGCAATGAAAATCGTTGGCTCTGACACTTGGAGGAGAAATAGATAACAAGAGTCTTACCCAGTCATATTCATAATAAAAATTGAAATAAGGAATTACACAAATTAAAGGAGTCCGATCATGAATCAGATATTACGGTTTAGGATAAAAGCTAACAAAACATTTTTTTTAATTATTTGTTTGAGGTGGACGATAGAAGAAGAAAATCCTCCATATATAAAACAAAAAATTAATGTATATTTGAGTCTGGAAATGAGATTTTTAATTTTACAAATATTCTAAAGGAACAAATAAACTTTAATGATAAACGTAAGGGCGAAAATCAGGAAGTAGAACTACTGAAATAAATGATATATGAGTTGACAAGTCTGATAAATGAAATAATAAAAGATTTTTATCATTAGAGGGTTAAATTACTGACTCTGAACTAGATACTGATGTAAAACACATGAAAAATTATAAAATTCCCGGATTGGATGGTTTAACAGTGGATTTTGTTTCATATTTCTGGAGATCAAATAAAATTTAGTTTATTTTAAGATCTTTAAATTATGCTTATAGATATAGATTGCTTATTATTATTATTATTATTATTATTATTATTATTATTATTATTATTATTTGTATTAACAAAACAATGGTGTGCAATAAAATGAACTCTAGAACGCAATAACTTTCTGGCAGAGTATTATGTATTTACTTTAAATAAGCCTTTGATATTGTTTTCATGGAAATTTCAAAATAAATATTTGTATCATTTAATCTTGCATCAGTCTTTACGGCAATTTTTTGGAATACTCTATAACGGGGTAGAATCAGCCTATACGTAAATGGGTTGGAATACCTTATAAAGGGGCAGAATTAGCCTACACGTAAATTCGTCGGAATATTTTGTAACATCGAAAATCAATCTGTACGTAAATGGTCTGGAATACTCGAAAACAGGGCAGAATAGATCAATATGTAAATGAGTTGGAATTCTATATAACGTGAAAGAATCGTATATTTTACAGAACGGTTATATGTCATTTTTTTCAGATCATATTTAGGTTATACATAGATTGTATGGAAGAGGATGTCGTCTCACCGTATTTATTTCGCACTAAATAATCAGAAGTAACTACAACATGCAAAGAAATTTATATCAGTGGGAAAGAGTATGAAATAGGTAAGTATGCTGTTGACACGCAAATAATTTTGTATGAAACAACGGAATTAGAAGAGAATGAAATCACTCTGGAGAAGTCAAATCAACGTTATAAAATATCTAGATTAAATATGAAGAAAATAGCCAAGTGGGCAGGGTCTTTATTGCCATCAACCTTATTGCAAAAGTATCAATAAAACAAACATTTTTCAATTTAGATTATCTTACTTGTAACTGTTATTTTCTTTATAGTCTAACGATATTGTTGTTATATTTATTTTGAAATTCATAATTTATTTATCTAGTCATTGGAACACGGACAACATCCTCTTGTCCTACTCCTTTACCATGTTCTTCACCCTCTCTTTCTGTTCGATCCTCTTTCTGATCTCTGATTGTCTTGTTTTTATTTATATAAAACAGGTGCCACACGAAACCACTTTCTGACTATTGCTAGATTTAAGGGGTAGGCCGAATTACTGAATTTAATATTCATGTATGTTTTGTGTAATACTCAATATTACTTGCCTGAAAGGAAAAAAACAAACAAAACAAAAATAATCTGTTAGTCACGCATTAACAAATATATTATAAAAATACCTAAACAGCAGAAAAAAAACTAATATTAACACACACACACACACACACACACACACACACACACACACACACACACGCACACACACACACACAATGATGATCCCTGGCATATTTTGTAAATGAGAAGCAAACATGATATCAGAAACAGTCATTATGAATTTCGTTCATGACAACGAACCTATCGTGTGACCGAATCATATGACGAAATACTACGTCGCTTCGTATAAAAAAATAAATTAAAAAAATAAAAAGAAGTGAAGAAACCCATAACAGCTTATGTATTAATTACAATGTATGAAATTTTCTCGTTCTCGTTACGATTTCCCGCAATCTGCCAGGTCAGGCAGGTTTTAATTTCTTTTATTCACACCTGTATGAACGAAAAAAATTCATTTCGTTTTGCCCAGCTAACTGGTACTACTTTTCGGACTATCTTCGTAGGGCGGTGTATCGGAAATTGTAGCCCTCTGTGTAGTATTGAAAACATGTTGTGAAAAACGCTACTTGATTCAACATGAAACACTTTGAAAATATACAGCCCAAAAAGTTCAAAATTAAATAAAATGATGAGAGAGAGAGAGAGAGAGAGAGAGAGAGAGAGAGAGAGAGAGAGAGAGAGAGAGAGAGAGAGAGAGGGGGGGGGGGGGGGGGGCGGGACGGAACATTTCATATTATTCTTCTCCAAGTAAGATTTTAAATAGCAGACCGCCATTGTAACAGTTTCAAAAACATCTGGCAAGGTCACGGTGACTCGATTATAAAAGCGATACAGAATATGTTGGCTTCGTCTCACGCTTAGACAAGTCGCATTATCATGTTTATACGAAGTTGAGCCAAGAAGAAAATTTGAAAAAAGTACACATTCTATCTATTAAGTTACAATTGCAGTTTAAATAAATAGTTTGCACACAATGTAAATAAGAGCATTTAAAATGAATTCTCTCTTCAAACGCGCAAGCTGTCCTTGTGGATCGAAAAGTTGAGCGAAAAAAATCAGCTGAATATTTGATTCATAGGAAAGTGCTGAACGTGTTTTGGGAAGGAAGTCGAGGTCAATAAATCCCTATAAAAAAGGAGTTCAAGGTCAATAAATCAGCAAATCCCTATAAAGGAGTTCAAGGTCAATACATTCCTATAAAGAGGAGTTCAAGGTCAATAAATCAATAAATCTGTATTAAAAAGAGTTCAAGGTCAATAAATCAGCAAATCCCTATAAAGAGGAATTCAAGGTCAAGAAATCCTATAAAAAGGAGTTCAAGGTCAATAAATCTGTATTAAAAGGAGTTCAAGGTCAATAAATCAGCAAATCCCTATAAAGAGGAATTCAAGGTCAAGAAATCCTATAAAAAGGAGTTCAAGGTCAATAAATCAATAAATCTGTATTAAAGGAGCTCAAGGTCAATAAATCAATAAATCCCTATAAAGAAGAGTTCAAGGTAAATAAATGAATAAATCCATACAAAAGAGGAGTTCAGGGTCAATAAATTCCCATAAAGAGGAGTTCAAGGTCAATAAATACCTATCAGGATTAGGAGTACAAACCTTTTGGGAATATGGAAGTCTACCCTGATTGTGTTTTTCAAAAAGTAAGTTATGCCGTGATTATTTATCAAGATTGCAATCTCTTCCCTATGTCTGTATCTGTCTCATTTTTCATAACTGATATTGATCAGACTTATAAAATCTATAATTGATTTGAATTCTATGTGGCAATTCGATTTGCCATTATATCGGGTCACACGTATTTTCTACTCTATAGGGTCACACGACTTAATCTTTCTATCGAGTAACACGTGCTTGCTTCTTATTTCTCTTAGAGTAAAGAAGTCTTTATTTTAGTGTTTGTGACAATTCAAAAGCACCCTCCCACCCCCACCCCCTTCATTGCCCTTTACAGAGGCGTGTTATCAGATATTATTAACACGAATTAGTAAGAATGTTTATCCCGTTGTGCCGTGGTCCTTGGACCTTAGGTCTATATGCAGTGGTGATTCTCTCTCTCTCTCTCTCTCTCTCTCTCTCTCAAACGTCTTTCTGTTAGATATATGCTTAATATATAATAATTTAGACAATGATAAATATAGGCACACAAACAAACAGGACATGATTTTGCACTCATAATCATTTGTGTACTCGTCCACAGCGGATTTCATTTTGTTTAAATTTGCTTTATTGTCTGATAGGATCTGTAGCTATATTATAACTGTATTAAGTTGTGGGTCAGTTTTGTACCAGACAACTTCTAGCCGTTTTCTATTTGGCTGTAGAAAAATTACTAACATGAATCGCTATTTTTAATGTATTCATGCACGGTTGAAAAGAGTTGTCTGAATGAAAATATTTAATTTTTTTTTTTTTTCATCGACAGAATTCCAGATATTCTGTAGTTTAAACGTTATAAGGAATGCCGTTCCGGATCTGTACAAAAGTCTGCTTACCGTCTATTAGGCTCATACTTAAGTTAACTTTAAAAAATAACTGCTCAATCCTTATTAGTTTTGATCACGCCAAAAACAGCTCATACTCTTTCAGAATATATCGCTGCGGGAAGGTTATTTTGACAATAGGGACACCTAAACATCAATACATCTGTTTTTGCGCCTTATTACGCGAGCACCTTGACTGGATCGTACCTTCTTGTCCGTTTCATGCTCTGCGCAGTGTTTGCCTTCGAAGGACAAAAGAATTTCTCAGGTTTTCTTTACTGCTTATCCTGGTTATTTAAAAAAACAAAAACAAATAAAACGTTGTATATCGTAGGTATTCTAATTCGCTTTTATTTGGTGTATAGCTGATGGGTGTAACTTACAGAGTATACAGCTTGGCCTTGTTTCAGATGTGCATCTCTCAAAAGACAACTAGTAATTTTTCCTGGTAATTTTCACTTCCTGAATTTAAGAGGTAAATTTGAAGAAAAAAAATCTTTAAAAAAATAACCCATACCTTATTTTTAAAAAAATTTTTTTTGTCTAGTTTTTAATTCATTTATTGCATTTTCAGAAGCTAGTATCCTTTACTCTGGCAAAATTCATTTTCCCTATTGTAATTACCGCTAAAGTTAGTGTTCTTGGATCTAGTTCAGGTTAATTTTGTCGAGCACATGGGAGCAACCATTTCGACCAGGTGTCAACTTTAGGCTGTGTGTTGTTTCCTTAATAGCATATATATAAAACAATTAGGTCATAGTAGATGAAAATGTCATAGACGTATGCTGACACATTCTCTCCACTGTGCATGTTGCAATTCAAACAGCTTCACCTCACGCCAGTCCTGGTTTCAAAAATGCCTTAAAACTGTAGTGCGGCACCATACGTTCCGGAAACAGACACTAGGCTGCGCATTACATTGTTGCAGGGCCGTAGAGAGCGATCACGGGCCCTGGGGTATGAACCACCCGAGACTCTCCTAGTTCTTGTTCAAACAAAAGTTTGCTTTTATAAAATTAAAAAGAGTTGTTCGGCCTGGGCCCCCTTACAGACCCGGAGATATGTCCTCGGTTGCCCCCCCCCTCCTGTCGGCCCTGCATTGTTGCAAAGAATTGTTATTTTTGCTTTCCACAAAAGTAGAAGAGTCTGTCTGGCTCATACCTCGAGGTTATCTCACGCGTGACATAATAGGCCAAGGTTGTTTCAAATGAATATGACACGAAGCATGATGTCAACTTTGAAAATTGTTCCGATCACGACGCACAAGTGTTGGCTAAGGTCACACGACGATATCTACGAGTCAGAAGGTTGTTGCGATTAGTTATGAGTGTCTTCAGTGGTTCTTTACGCCAAACTAAGGATGTTCCTTCTTCAGACATTACTCCGAGTTCGAAGTTAGGAACGAAGTTTTTATTAATACGGTCTATCAAGCCTTAATGTTCGCAATTGAATCCAATGCAACTGGAATCGGGACCACTTTTAAGTAGTGCAGAGAGAAACTCTAATAGTGTTCTAATATTCTATCTATTTGGATTTAATCGAATCAAATCGAATCAAATAGAATATATAATAGATTATTCATATTCACCGAAATGGCATCATGATGTTTTTCATCATTGCAAACTCATTACGATGTGTAGCAATGCCCAGCTTTTCAGAATCAACAACCCTGTCCAGTGCGTCCGCTACAAAATGTAGTTATTTAGCTTTTGCGAATAATCGCAATCTCCTTTGCAAATTGATAAATTGCTTCTTCTAATTTTGAATTTCTATTTTCATTCATATTGATTAAATAAATGCAAGACACGTCTATGATTTAAACAAGAAAGATGGTTTAAATGAAGAAAGTTGAGCACTACAAATACAGATTGGTTAACTACTTGAACAATAAACGCACAGTCATTCACATACCGGCTTACATATTGAAACGAATGGGAAATATAAACTAAACGAAACGAGGAAGCACCAAGAGGTAACTCAAACATTTAAAAATGTATTTACAGTTGATTGAAGTTATTATTATGATTGAAGTAACATTGCCATCAACCATACAATTGTTTCTATCCTCCATTTCTAACTTTCCCGTTTCTGTTGGTTTGTGTGACTACATTTTGCCATCATTCAGAGAGAGAGAGAGAGAGAGAGAGAG
>JAECUM010009669.1:0-22953 GCA_016617855.1 Megalonaias nervosa | reverse complement strand
TTTCTGCTATTTTTCCAGCTGCTTCAGCGGTTTTCTCTAACACAGGTTGAATACCTTTAGTGGTCTCAGTGATAGGTTTAAATAATTTTTTTTGTATCCTCTTCAAATTCAACTTGAGATTCCTGACGCGATTGTAGTTGTTGCTTAACAGAATCACGAACGGGTAGATATTTTTTAATTACCTTTAGTCGCTCTCGAGCTAATTTAGCTGAGTGTGGTTCTCCAATACTCATTATTGATAATATCTATATGGCTGTTTAATTCATAGCAGCAGAGAGGGTGAATGACATACGTATGTGACCAGATTGTGAAAAAATCTGGTCAATTAAAGAAGTTTTCATTATTAAGACAAAAACTTCTTTTTTTTTCAGGGAACCCTTAATTTTCAAAAATAAGGTCTCTACAAAGTTGTAGGGTTCACCCTCTCTGCTGCTCTTTTTTTGGTCATGTGCAATTACCCCCCTTGGGACCTCAAAACACACTTGTTCAGTCAGTCTCAATACCCACACATACCCCTTCGACAATGTCTGGGAATATGGCAGGTATTATGAAAGACAGACAGAGACAGACATACAAACAAGGAGAGAGATGTTAAAATAACTTGGCCTCAACCCACGGTATAAAACAAAAATCTATCTTGTGTATTTCAAGTGTAGAGAAATAAATCTAACACTGTTAATAGAGTCAGTGTTGAGAAAATATCCAACACCGTTAATAGAGTCAGTGTAGGGAAATATATCCAACACTGTTAATAGAGTCAGTGTAGAGAAATATATCCAACATTGTTAATATAGTCAGTGTAGAAAAATATATCCAACACTGTTAATACAGTCAGTGTAGAGAAATATATCCAACACCCTTAATAGAGTCAGTGTAGAGAAATATATCCAACACTGTTAATATAATCAGTGTAGAGAAATAAACACCATTAACAGTCAGTTTAAAGAAATATATCCAACGCCATCAATAAAGTTAGTATACAGAAATATATTAAATACCATTAACAGAGTAGTGTAGAGAAACATATCTAACACCATTAACAGTTAAAATGTATAACAGTTGCAATCCCTTAAGAAAAATCGTTAACATCAAAGTCCATTTTTGGTTTTATACAGTAAATCTGCAAAATTTGCAACTATTCAAGGAACATCACATGGAAACTCTACTTACTTGTCGGTTGATACTGCCACTGCATGGAAAAGCCTTTAATTCTTTCTGTACAGTGAAGAGATACTCCTCGTTGTCAAGGCAGTAGCGCATCTTTTTATTTATCACCTGAAAACAGATTGTACACATCTAAAAAGAAATCATATAATTACAAAAACCTAAATATCAACCCTGATAGTAGGGTGTCAACCCATTCCAGGGAATCGAAAAATTCATATAGAAGATGTGCATAAGAGGTGATAGGTTGGAGGGAGGCAATCCTGTAAAACACAGTATTATATATATATATATATATATATATATATATATGCATCTGTTAAACATTTTTGGTGTAAGAGATAAAGGCTATAGGTTGACTGATGCTTCAAGATGAGACATAGTTATTAATATCGGATCTGACCTCACAGGCAGACATTCAACCTCACAGGCAGCTTTTTAACAAATGTGGTTGTAATTTTGATGGTGCACCTTTCATGATTATGCAAGCAAAAATATAAATATGATTATGATGAATATGAAAAGGTTAATAACTTAAGGAGACTGTACAAGTCTGAGATGCTCAAGCTAAATAGATGATTACAAAATAGGGATCCACAGAATGCCTTTATTTGACAGTGATTGACATTAAAATGACTTAACTTTCTGCTTTACACAGGTGAAATGAAATCCCAGCAAATCAGGGTACAAACATTGATATCTGGTATTATTATACCAAATTTTTTGCTGAATACAGCGACTTATGTGGAAGATATATCACCTTCTGGGACCTTATCAGAGAATTTTAATGTTATGGGCACCACCGACAACAGAAACAATTATATCCATGTCTCTCCATTCAAAGGCAAGATAAATATTTGATAACTGCAAAAAAGTAAAAGGATCCTGTATTAAATAGCTGATCATAAGAAGAAATAATTGATGGTGCAAAAGAAAAACAAAGACGGAAGACTTCATTACTTACATATCCCCAGAAAAGGACATTCTCTCGGTAAGGCAGAAGGTCTGGCCATACATTCTGGAGGTACCAGCTGAAGGATTTACATTTAAGTCTGGCTTTCTTATCAAATCTTTCAGACAGGTCACCAGCATTTACAGCCTTAATATAAAAATAAAATCCTCTAGCATTCAGCAAATTATATTATGTACCTACACTATGAATTGACGGAAATCACTTAACTTTAAAGTATGCAAGCACATGATCTAAGTAATGATTAAATCTGATCATAGTACAAGTTTTTAATGCAAATCCAAATGCTGAAGGGTTTAAAAAACTAAAATTACTGTGATTTTGTTATCTTTGGTGACATATTGCTTTCTGCATTCAATTTTAAAACCCGCTAGTTAATTGCTTTCATATGTAATTTTGCTCTTAGTCTCTTATGAGAACTTCACTCTCATGATACATAGGATGTGATACAATACATAGAAGAGCTGGGTTAGCCCAAGTTTCCTCTGACACTCCCACCCCATATTTTATAAATATATTGACATTTTTTCTAAAATGGGGTGGGAAGGTTCAGAGTAAACTCAGACTAACACCCTGTGAAAGACATCATGCTGACATTAGTGAACTTGTTGATTAAAACAGGAAGTCGTGACAATGATGCCTGCAATTTACTAGCAACGCTATTGATATAATAGGCAAGGAAACTTTGAGTGGGATGCCAACACCTGAAAGAATGTTTATAAGATTGAGCCAGTAAACATACAATACACTTACTCAACAAATGTGAAAATATTTAGTGGACTACAGAAATACATAAATTTCAAACAGAACACAACTGCTCTCCTTAAAATCTTAAGATGGTTTGCAGTCTTACAAAGGAATACATGTACCTGGCACATTAACATATGCTAGAAGTACGACATTTTTCCAAACTCTGGCCACCATGAATCATATCAACTTGGATCACAATTATTTCTTCCGGTTCAGTACCCACAATTGTAGTCCCAGTCTATTTTGAGAGCATCTTTTCCTCTCTCATTTTTGTGGTGATACACTAGTGTTAGATTTAGGCATTCTTGGAATTTATTTTAAGGTAAGCTATAGAGGTCAGATATTGAACAGGAAAGGACTAGCTGAAGTTTAAATTAAGACTGAGAAAGTGTAATTGAGATTGAGAAAGTAATAACTGAAATTGAGCGAGAGTAAGTGAAAGCAACCTTGATCTTGATTTAGTGCTACATTGATGAATAGTGCTGCATTGAGGCTGGTTTCTGAAAAATGTAACCATACTAATATTGAAAAGTTATTTATTTGGTTTTCTAGAGATTTAACAGTTTGATTATAAGTTGTTGTAAAAAATTCTAGTCTTCGTTTTCATTGGGATATAAAACTAAATCTGTAAGTATCAGTTCATACACTGATCAAATTGTAGAAGGGTATTATTGATTTAGTTTTTAAACCTTTAAAAAAATATTAAATCTGTTTCCAGTGGTTTAAGGGTTTCCAAGACAATAAATATTAAATCTGTTTCCAGTGGTTTAAGGGTTTCCAAGACAATACATATTAAATCTGTTTCCAGTGGTTTAAGGGTTTCCAAGACAATACATATTAAATCTGTTTCCAGTGGTTTAAGGGTTTCCAAGACAATACATATTAAATCTGTTTCCATTGGTTTAAGGGTTTCCAAGACAATACATATTAAGATCCAAGGATAATCATACATGTAATTGGATGCAACAAACGTTGCAGCTCTCTTTTGGATCTTTTTGAAATTCATCCTGTAACATTTGGGAATGATGGTTCCAAACTGTATACACATTCTAAAATAGGACTAACTAAACCAATGAAAGCTATACATATTTGGGCAAGATCATAAGTTATGTCTTTCAAGGCCTGAAGCATGATTTTCTTTGGTGTACAATTCTTCAATGTGATGGTTTCATTTTGGATTGCTAGTAACTGTGACTCCCAAATAAGTTATTTCTTTCGGATTTTATAAAGAAGCACCTGTCAATGAGTATAATGTACAGATTTTATGAAATTTTTTCTTGTTACTTGCATTATATTGTAATTTTTGGATTGAAATAACATTCCTCATTTTCATGTTGAATGTCCAAGTTCATACCTGCCACAACACAAAGTGTCACACTAAAATCACAAATTTTGTACTCCCAAACCCTCTGACATGATCATGTTTTCAAATATACAATTTTCAGTAATCTTCACAATAAATCACCCCACCCACCAAACAAAAACCCCAGACAAAACCACTTTAACATATCCCTGTAACAAGTACGCTGCATGCATAAACAGTAAATAGCCCTGATTTTGGAGCTTGCACAAAACAAACCTTGAAGCTGTTTATGCAGTAAATTCTCACAGAGGCAAATCAAAGAGTCAGGTACAAACAACAAACACTCCATGTATTACTTCACTGACTGATGAATAGCTAAGATAAGGTGTAAGTACTTTGAAAATTGATGTGGGTGTGTGGGTGACAGTGTGCTAATTTACATAGGTAAAGTTTACAAAATGGAGCAACCCATTTAGTTAAGTTATAGGTAAATCAAAGAGGTTCTAGATGTATGTTGAAGAACAAAAGTTATTACACATCACTGTGTTAATGAGAATGTTTCAAGCCATCTGTGTAAAAGTTATTACACATCACTGTGTTAATGAGAATGTTCAAGCCATCTGTGTAAAAGTTATTACACATCACTGTGTTAATGAGAATGTTCAAGCCATCTGTGTAAAAGATTATCAACAAGTTTATGAACTGCAGCAATGTTTCTTTGAAGTTGGAATTTAGGCCATAATACAAATCACAGAGCATGGTTGCTTCAGTTCACCAAATAGTATTCAAATGTGATTCATTTCTGAAGGTGACTCAGGAAGATATCCACAAAGGCAATTAAAATAAATCACAAAACTCCTGGTTGACAGAGTTTTATTTTGCAAAGCACATCAGCAATGGGGAGCATTTAATTCTTTGCATATCTTGCAAACAACATATCAACATGTCATTGTAGTGTTTGTCATGTCCCTTGAAATAGGAGCACCACCTGTATGTAACATAACTGACACACTGAACTGAACATTCAGATTAATTCTCTTTATTATTATTTGTTATCTTAATCTTGTTGAAATACAAACTTTTAATTGACTCATGCTTTTCAGGATGGTTTTAGCCAAGAAATAGATTGACTGAAAGACAATAATAAGCATTCACATCATAAACAGTTCTGACAATGGCAACGTTATGGTCGTCAGGAACATTTTGGTTCTCACCAGAACTCACCTAAAGAATCAAGCAGGGTAAGTTTGAACAACAGTGCCATCCAGTCTCTAGTGGGTGTAAAGATGAACACTAATGGCAACTGCATTACCTTCAAACCCAATAGTGAATTACTGACATGAGCAAAAACTGCATCTCATTAATCATTTATTTTGCCATCCAATCGATTTTAAAGACAGAAACTTGATATATGTCAATATTTCGTACAGTGTGGTTGTGATTATATGTATGTGCAAAGTAATATCTGATAATGCTATGACTACCAACTATTTGTTTTCTTTGTTAGCATATTAAAAGCTTTAAAGAAAACACTTGGTTTTTTATTCAGATTTAAATTTCATAGCATTTCTAAAGGCTTATATTAAAAGACAATTTATTCTCAAGTGGATGACATTGGGTTTTTGGTCATGCATGCTCAACCCACTACCTCCCCGAACCTCAAAATACACAGTTTGAGTCTCAAAAACCTGCCAACACCATCTTGGAATATGGCAGGTAAGTAAGTCATTCTGTAGCATCTTGGTATCCTGCATAGATCTGTACTATATACGGCCATATGCACAAGTGAGTTTCCTAAATCAATTCCTATCATCGTGCCATTGATGCACAGAGCAACAATCACTGGCCCAAGTATCGTGCCCTAGGTTACTCCAGAGGCTACATAAGCCAAAGTTCTGTGTCCTAGGCTACTCCAGAGGTGTGTGTATGTGTGTGATTTGGATTTTTAACATAGCTTTAAAAAAAATTTCAGTCATATCGCTATGATGTCTGCAGTGTGGCAGTTTATGGTGATGTCTAATACTGGGGCATCATGGCACAGACATGTAGCATGACGTCTCACCCAGTTGCATTATCCTGACACCAGGCCGACCAGTCCTAACACTAATCTCTTAATGCTGAGCACCAAGCGAGGCAGCTGTCAGTACCATTTTCATAAGTCTTTGGTACGACTCGGCCTGGGATCTAACCCATAACCTCCCGCATCCGAGGCAGACGCTCTAACCACTAGACCACCAGAGTGGTCCTACTTCAGTGGTTACACTGGCCTAAGTACTCTGCCCTAGGGTACTCCAGAGGCTACACTGGCCCAAGTACTCTGCCCTAGGGTACTCCAGAGGCTACACTGGCCCAAGTACTCTGCCCTAGGGTACTCCAGAGGCTACACTGGCCCAAGTACTCTGCCCTAGGCTACACTGGCCCTACTAACACTGGAACCATTTATCACCACACATTATTTTCGAAAAGATAAAACAAGGTATTCACCATAGATGCAGTTCCATAAATAATCATTTAACCTCTAGCATTTCATGGAGGAGAATGTCAAAAGCTTTCTGAAAAGTCTAGTGCAAAAATGTCTACTTGATCAATTTTACTGGAATGCTTAGCCCAATCACTAACAGCACAAAAACTAGGTTGCATTTCACAACTGTGAAATTTACGGAATGCATGTTGTTGGTCAGATATAACATACAAATTATTCACATGCTTCATAATGTTAGAATAAAAATAATACACAGTCAACACTGGTGAGAAAGACTAGACACCAATTACTGGCTGTGATCACCTTTTTTGAACAGTGGGCATATGTTTGCCAAAGACCAATCATCTGGGATTTTGCAAGCATTCAAAGATTGTTGAAAAAGGTCTCTGGTACCAACTCTGAAGATGTGGCCTAAAATATTTCTTTGTCTGTGGGACTTTTCAAGGGTTTAAACCATGCAGCAACTTTTTGAACTCTAAAACATGTTACCATATATATTCACTTATAAGTCAAACTGAAAACAACAGAGATCCTGATCTGCCACAGCATAATGTACCTATAGATCAGGGTCTATGTTGTTTGTTCAACTGATTATTCCTAATAAACTGCACCGACCCAGATCTGCTGGCGCATTATGTGATGGCATATCTGGGTCATTGCAGTTTGCAGTTGAACTGGTCTTACAAGTGAATATATATGGTATTACAATATTATTTCTAACATTTAAAACCTATCCAATTAGAAGTTATACCTTGAATTGTATTCTGTTCTGAAATACTGAATTGCATCAGCAATCATTTTGGATCCAAAGATTGAAGTTACATTGCACAGCCTTGTACAAATTCAGGACCTGACCATTATATATGCCACACTGTTTGGTACAGTTTGGGAACAACCAATCATTGTCACCTATGATCTACTTTTCATACTCTCTGTTCCTGATACCCACAATCTGCAACCATCATTGTTAGGACCAGGGCTGAGTTCAATATTGCTGGTCATAATCAGGATTTATGTTAGGCTTCTATGGTATGGTATAAAGTGTCTTTCCAATTCCATTTTACTGCAATTACTAAGTTTTTTAACATGGGCAATATGTTATGCACTTTTTAGATGTGGTTGTAGATTATATATTAAGATTACCATTATTTGTGGGCAAGCATGTTAACTTGGCTTCGAGTTCCAGATACTGCCTTGATTCTGACCACAGAAGATTCCAGAAACAAATTTTGTTTATTGTTTGATGGAAATTTCTATTAAGATGACCCTTATCTTGGTCCCCTAGGAATGTTTATACCAGAATTATTCATTCCTATCTTAACATCAAAAAGTGGAATCAGTCTTTAAGTCATGTTCAGATATTAATTTGAGAGGATTTACTTAAATTATTCATTTGGAATTACAAAGTACTCAATAATTCTTTCAAACTAAATCACTATTTTGGGACTATTGTGAGTTAATTTAGACATATTTTGAATTATATTATTGTGATACATCAAGATTGTTAGCACATTAACATTATTCCAAGCCACAGGTACATTAGCACATTCAAAATTGAAATTCATTTGGAACACCAATTCATTTGGAATGCTCTATACTTTGGACTTGTGATAGAACTTTCAGAACTATTTCATAGATGTGCCCTTCCCTTATGATACCAACACTTAAGACATTGTGGAAGTGGGTGAAGTAATTCTATAAAGGACTAGAAACTTAATCAATTTAAAATAAAGTAGAATAAATAACTAAAATTAGGGGAAATGCATTCTGACAATAAATTCTGATACCTGAGTAGCTTTAAAGTCAGTACAGACAGCTAGATATATTGGCAATTCTATCTGATTTGATTTGAGAACAACAATTTGGTATTCACAAGCAATTTCAGCCTGAGAACAAATTAACCTGTTCTCGGGTTACATCAACCACAAAAGACCATTATCACCATAAGCCCCTTTGCAGTCAAGAATGAATTTGTGTTGATCCTGCAGTGCATCACATGTGAAATAAATAGTTTAAAAGATTTTGATTAAATTAAATTAAAATGCACATGAAAGCTACACCACTATATAGTGTACCATGAGGGAAACTTATTGTGTCATGTTGTTGTTATTTTTATACGATCTTACAGGAGTGCTCACTACAAATAAATTGTATGAAGTGAGTCAAATGATTATTTGATGGAACCAAACGCAGAATGGCGCTGTTCAATGATGTTGAAATACATTTGGATGCCTCCATCATTATTCCTTTATTTTCCAGAGATTTGTAATATTATTTGTTTCTGAAAATCATGATATGGATCTATTATTGTAATGTAAGAAATGTTCACATGTAAAATGTTCATGCATCAGTCTGTACATTTTGTTTCTCTTTTTTACTAAGTATTGCAGAATCCATGAAAGCATTCAGATGTTGATAATTTTACAAATATTTGCTGTGATTTTATTTCATTTTTATCTTTGCACATTGTTTTGTCCATTGGCAGATTGTTTAGTCCGCTATACATTGTCTGGTCCATTGGCACATATTCTGGTTCATTGGTATATATAAAAAGGCAATTTGACTTTGCATATTACAGAAGCACTCATATTTCTTTATTGGGATAAGGGGTGGGTATTGTCTTTCTTAATTACTGACAGAAACTAGCACGTGAGCCACTTTTAAGTCTGGAAGTTATCATGTCCATAGATTTCCATTTTGTAATGCCCCTTTTAAGTCTGGAAGTTATCAGGTCCATAGATTTCCATTTCGTAATGCCCCCTTTAAGTCTGGAAGTTGTCATGTCCATAGATTTCCATTTTGTAATGCCCCTTTTAAGTCTAGAATTTGTCATGTCCATAGATTTCCATTTTGTAATGCCTCCTTTAAGTCTGGAAGTTGTCATGTCCATAGATTTCCATTTTGTAATGCCCCTTTTAAACCTGGAAGTTATCATGTGCATAGCTTTCCATTTTGCAACACCCCTCTACTACTGCTTGTAATTTGGTTTTTGTCCAGTTTATAACAATAATCAGACTGAACATGTGCAAGTGTCAAATACGGAATATCTGCTCTTGCCATCATGTGTCATTTGTTTATTGTCAGTGTGCCTGCCTCCAGTAGTACATGTTTTGTACAGTAAACAATTGATGGATAAGGTTTGAAATGTCTGTTGCATCTACACAGGAAAACCTTTACAGATAAGGTTTACATTGTCTGATGTATATTGAGTATGACTGGAGTGTAAAACAATGGAGGAGTTAAGACAAAAAATATGCATATAAAATACACTTTGTTTGTAGCAAACATAACTGGATGATTGGAATGTTTAATTCTGACTAATGGACGGTATGCACCTGACCAAAAGGCCATGATGTACTGACTAATGGACGGTATGAACCTGACCAAAATGCCATCAGGTACTGACTAATGGACAGTATGCTAGAGATCAAAATGCCATCAGGCACTGATTAATGGATGGTATGCACCAGACCAAAATGCCATGAGGTACTGACTAATGGATGGTATGCAACAGACCAAAATGCCATGATGCACTGACTAATGGATGGAATGCACCAGACCAAAATGCCATGATATACTGACTAATGGATGGAATGCAACAGACCAAAATGCCATGATGTCCTGACTAATGGATGGTATGCAACAGACCAAAATGCCATGATGTACTGACTAATTGATGGAATGCACCAGACCAAAATGCCATGATATACTGACTAATGGATGGAATGCAACAGACCAAAATGCCATGATGTACTGACTAATGGATGGAATGCACAAGACCAAAATGCCATATTGTACTGACTAATGGATGGAATGCACCAGACCAAAATGCCATGATATACTGACTAATGGATGGAATGCACCAGACCAAAATGCCATGATATACTGACTAATGGATGGAATGCAACAGACCAAAATGCCATGATGTACTGACTAATGGATGGAATGCAACAGACCAAAATGCCATGATGTACTGACTAATGGATGGTATGCACCAGACCAAAATGCCATGATGTACTGACTAATGGATGGTATGCACCAGACCAAAATGCCATGATGTACTGACTAATGGATGGAATGCACCAGACCAAAATGCCATGATGTACTGACTAATGGATGGTATGTACCAGTCCAGAATGTCATGATGTACTGACCAATGGATGGTATGCACCAGACCAAAATGCCATGATGTACTGACCAATGGATGGTATGCACCAGACCAAAATGCCATGATGTACTGACCAATGGATGGTATGCACCAGACCAAAATGCCATATTGTACTGACTAATGGATGGTATGCACCAGACCAAAATGCCATGATGTACTGACTAATGGATGGAATGCACCAGACCAAAATGCCATGATGTACTGACTAATGGATGGAATGCACCAGACCAAAATGCCATGATATACTGACTAATGGATTGAATGCACCAGACCAAAATGCCATGATGTACTGACTAATGGATGGTATGCACCAGACCAAAATGCCATGATGTACTGACCAATGGATGGTATGCACCAGACCAAAATGCCATGATGTACTGACCAATGGATGGTATGCACCAGACCAAAATGCCATGATGTACTGACCAATGGATGGTATGCACCAGATCAAAATGCCATGATGTACTGACTAATGGATGGTATGCACCAGACCAAAATGCCATGATATACTGACCAATGGATGGTATGCACCAGACCAAAATGCCATGATATACTGACCAATGGATGGTATGCACCAGACCAAAATGCCATGATATACTGACCAATGGATGGTATGCACCAGACCAAAATGCCATGATGTACTGACTAATGGATGGTATGCACCAGACCAAAATGCCATGATATACTGACCAATGGATGGTATGCACCAGACCAAAATGCCATGATATACTGACCAATGGATGGTATGCACCAGACCAAAATGCCATGATGTACTGACCAATGGATGGTATACACCAGACCAAAATGCCACTGCATATAGATTTGCATCAGTTATAATGCCATTTATTATTTGATTTTGACACATATACTGAAAAACAAACTTTGTCATGCAATAACTGTGTGTGTGGTTAACAATATACCTTGAAGAGAGAGAGAGAGAGAGAGAGAGAGAGAGAGAGAGAGAGTGGTGATGGATTTGGGGCTGCCTTTAGTAATTGTTAAGTACCTAGATGGTTTCCCTTTGTTTCTTATAACAAGGATACAGTTTGATTCTCAAAGTTCTGAAATTTACTAACTAATATACTGATCAATATATATCAGGTGGAGGTGGGGAATGCTACCATGTTACCTGGTGTGTGATTTTCAGTGGATTACAACAAAGTGTAAAAGGTACAATGTTCATGTAAATAGGGGAGTATACATCTGAGTCATGGGCATAACATTATGTGCAACAGTGTTGACAGAGTCATATAAATTTCCTATGAAATACAATTTACAATAGCATACCCCCTCCCTCCATCAACAATGACTGTCTTTTAACTGAAGCAGAACAACCCAGATCTGATTAAAAAGCCAATGTATGCCATTGATACTTCATAGCTAGTTACTTTTTTGGCTACAAAGCTACAGTTATAGTGCTTTCACTACGCTTTTAGTGTCATTTATTTCCCTATCATTCTCTTGTTTGATTTTTAAATTATGGATAGGGTTAACCTCCTTCAATTTCCCTTTCCAATTCTTTCTCATCTCTTCCATTCTCTGGATTACTTCAGTCTGCCCTCTTCTGCTCTTCTCGATTATTCCAGTTGTTTTCACTTAATTGCTCGATCTTGATTACACCAACTCATCCTCATTTCCACAGTACACCTTGACCTTTTCATCTTGCTCCATGATCCTTCATTCAATGACCTCTCCCACTAAGCCTGCAAAATCTCTCCAGCCTAACATATCATCTCTCAAGCTTGTTCTCTATTTCCCATTTACTCTCAACTACTGACTGCCACACAATCTTGATTACTTTTTCGATCATTTAAAAAATTTGGCATTCCATAATAACCACCTCGTCCTCTGCATGAGCAATGAAAAATGACTGGATCTACATCAGCACAATTCCCTGTGACCTTTTCACTTACTCACCAACCATCTAAATCAATAAAGTGTACTTCATTGTTAAAACTCACCAATGGCAAGAACTTAAAGAGATGAAATCTGAAAAATAAATCTGTCTTAATCCAAGTGTATTAAATTGCAAGAATTACACGTACATAATTACATTAACTTCTCACACTGAATGGTATCACTTCAAAATTAAACTGTTGCTAAGTAACAAAGATAAACAATATTCTGTACTGTTAAATTTATGACAATTCAGCAAAGAAAAGCTTAATCATTCATACCCTCATACTTGGAAAGATGTTGTATACATAGTTTTTATACTCGTCCATCCACACTTCAATTGCTCGCTTATAATTGTAGGCTTCTGTTTCTGAGCGGCCATCTGGAAAGTCGTATGGTTGGGGTCTGGCAATATGTCCCACCCTAGAACATGGCACATGTATTAGACGACCACCGCACATCCAGACCTATTGGAGTTATAAGATTATAATATGATCTAAATTAAAGGGACTTGTACATGACAAGTGATGTCAAAGTGCCAAAATACTTCTCAGCTGAAAGTGTACCAAAATGAACCTTTTTTGACTTACCTGTAGGAAATATTCAGTAAATTTAATTCTGTAAGAAGAGGAAATGTAAAAGCAGTGTCCGAGTCAATATTTCCCAAGACTAAACATAAACCAATTGCTGGCATCCTACACGTGCTTTGACCTGACAAGTTTATGAAAACTAAACTTAAGAGACAAGTCAATCCAAAAAGAACTGGACTTAAATACGATACAGGGTAAAAGTCAAGCACATCTGAACATCATAATGAAAGGTTAAGTGGTAAAAGTCAAGTACATTCGAATAACATAACGAAGGGTTATGGAGTCAGAGATGTGAGTACAATTGGTAGAACAATGAATTAAACCAATATCAGCATGAGTTGATTTCACAAAGAAATAGCACGTAACATTCACAGTTATCACTGACAGTGTTTTATAGTGAGTTGAAATCAGTAAGCCTAGTCAAGTACAGCTTCTCATTTTCTGCCTATCTGAGGGGATCCTCACAAGACAGTACTAGTAAAACCAACAAAATCTTAAACTATCATTGCCCAAGTGAGGTGACCCGTGGTATTTAGTTTTAAAGTCTGAGTTCTTTTGTTCAAATAGGTTTTCTATCATCATCAGCCATATTTGGTTATAAAAGAAATATCTTAAATGGTTAGTTGCATGATTCAGAGAGAAAACAAATTTTAGTTCAATATGTGAATAAGTTACTTTCAAAGTAAATTATTAGTCTATTCTAATAAAATTTACACACATATATGCCTGCAATATCATGAATGTGAAATGAAAAGAGAAATGGCCTGAATGAAGTACAAGGCACACCCCTACAAAATGCTGATTAGGGGTGCAACGATATAATGGTATATTGCGGTTTGCCATTCTGGCAAATAATAGCAGCAGCAGGGAGAGGAATCCTACAACTTTTTTAGAGGAGTTATTTCACGAAAATAAAGCTTGCTACAAAAATGAAAATACAAGGTCAATAACGCCAAGCCAAGCCTCTAACTGACCGAGGCATCTTTAATTGGGTTAGCTCATTTTGTTATTTTATCTTTTGACGTTTGTGTTTTCATTTTTTATGCGTGCTCGTTTACCCATCTGGGCACTCACTGTTTGTTGTCGCCCTACCTGCTGCTCCGGTGTGGTGCAATTAAATCATTATTATATCTATAATAACACTAACCATAGAATCTCACACATCTAAATTAGTTTGACAGCGATTAGAGGCAATTATCTCCCTGTCCGTGATTCTGTCAAGCAACAACTACAAGTGCATCAGGAGTCTCAGGTGGAATTTACAGAGGGTGCAGACCTGTTATTTAAACCAATTATTGAACCAACAAAGAAAATTGTTACAGCAACTGAGGCAGCACAAAAAGCTCTTGAAACATTGCCTGTTGATATTGCTGGCCGTCTTCAAGCAACTCGACCGCCACCCCAGCAACCTCCTCAACAACAACCTGAAGATGAGTCACAACCTCTACCAAGAGTTAGAATGAACACTGCAGATAAATTCAAGCCTGAAGGTTTTGCTGCTATCAAGGACCCAGACCAAATAATTAATATTGCCGCATTTGGATATCATGAAAGAGATAAGTATGTAAACCCAAATATATGAAAACTGAGATCTGCCAATTGGATTGGGGATGTATATCGCATCGCTACCGATATTCCACAAATCAGATTTGAGAAGATGTTAATCAGTTTAATATTTTTGACCAGACAATAGATGAGTATATTAGACAAGCAAGGTGGGAAAGGAGACAAAAAGAAGAAGAAATGAAGTCAAAATTTAACGAGGTTCAACGAGCAAGGAAACAAAAAGAAGATTTGGAATATGAAGAAATTAGACGAAGGAGGGAATTACGTTCACCGAGTAAGAAAGAAGCAAAAGAAACAACTGGATGTGGTCTGAGTGATTGGGTCACTCGAGGAAGTGGTCTTGATACTCCATGTCCCAATAACATTCTTGCCGATGTTGAACGATTAGAAATTCTGATTGGTGGAAAACGAGCCAGCAATAATTACCCAGAAATCGTTAATGAGGCATCTGCTATTTGTCAGAGATTATTTACAGGAGGTATCATGGATATTAATATTTATCGGTCCCTCATTGATGAAATTGTTGATGATTACTGCGATGATGAAATCGTCGATGATGGATGCAATTAAATCAGTGACAAGAAAATAAGATGATCATACATAATGCTCAATGTGGACCTGTAATGGTCAGGGTGATAAATTCGCGATTACCTACGTATAAAGCGATCTACGGAGATGGACTTGGTGATGTTGTTCAGGGTCTATTCAGAAGGATAGCCCCAAAAGCAATACCGATTACAAAGCAACTGGGAATGAAAGCTATTGACGTTGTTCGTGATAAAGGTATTGGTGCTGTTGGTGATGTTGCTAGTAAAGCATTCTCAGCAATCAAGGACAGACTAGCACAATTAATACGATGAAAACCACAGTCAGTAAAATTACCCAGCACAGACGTTATGCCTGCAAATGTTAGTAAAATAATAAATCAAGCTGCGAATCAAAAACTAGCAGAGTTGGCTGGTGTACCCCTATCAGAAAAAGAAAAAAATATAACTGCTAGTCTGATAGCAGCAAGTGGTCTTCATGTTAGATGATAACAAGTATAATAAAATGTTCAAAAGTGTATATGATCCAGCATTTGACATGGACGCACCAATTTTCAAGGATGAATCTGTGTGTGATTATCAATATTATTCTTATGATGCATGACAGCCAAATCAGCGTGGGTGAACTGAACTGCAAGTTCAGGATACAAACATATTTCTTACCCGCTGAAACATTTATATAAGTAGAAGGTGAAATTTTAAAAACAGATGATACTATAATAATAATGACTTTATTTAAAGAGGGTAACACAATTAGCTAAGAACTAATCTACCTTGAGGCCCTCATACAAAGGAAATTAATGTTTTTTACCTGCATCTCTGAAGCCACTGGATATACTGGGTTTGGAAGAAGGAAATAGAGTCAGCATTTCTAATCTCAACTGGAATACTATTCCAGAGCAAAGTTCCAGAGTACTGGAAACTTTTTTTCAAATAATTCCTTATTTGGTTTGGGAATTTTATACTGTTTGGTAGACATGGATCACAGGTGGGGAGTATTACCAGGTAGCCTATACTGGAATAGTGATTGTAAATATTCAGAAGCACTATTATTGGATATCCTGTACATTAATTTGGCTTTTCTCAAACAGATTCGGTCTTTAATAGGTAATATTTTTAACTTACCAGCAAACTTTTCCTTGCTTTCTTTCTGGATTGATATTAGCCCAAATGCTCTTTCTTGAATATGTGCCAGCTTTGCTATGTTTTTATCATTTGAATTACCCCATACTGTATTACAGCAGTCTAAATAGGGTTGTATGTAGCTGTTATAAAATAGTTTTCTGTGCCTTTCAGGGAGAAAATGTCTTATCCTACTGAGAAGCCATAAACTTGAATTGACTTTTTTACTGATATGTTTGATATGTTCAGTCCATGATAGGTTATTGTCTACCAAAACACCAAGTAGTCTATCATGACAGACCATTTGCAAATTTCTATCCATGTCAGACATAGTTCATCACTATCAAGGTTTGTCCTTTTTTGCTGTACTGAGATAATTAATATTTTAGTTTCACCAGTATTTACCAACATGCCATTGCATGTGCACCATTTGTCCAGTTTGTTTAGGGCATTCTGTAAAGAAATTTTGAGTTCATGCTTTGTGTTTTGGCTGTCTGACAATGTTGTGTCATCTGCATAGAGATCTGTAGATGATATTGGGTCCCTTAGTACAAGTGGTAGGTCATTAATAAATAAATAGTAATGGACCTAGAATTGAGCCTTGTGGTACTCCACATCTAACTGTTCCAGGTTCAGACAGAACATTATTTATATAAACATGTTGTGTTCTCTCACTTAAGTATGAAGTAAACGATCTAACTGTGCTTTCATCACATTGGTAGATTTTCAGTTTCTTCAAAAGAATTTCATGATCCACCATGTCAAAAGCTTTCCTGAAATCTACAAATACAGATCCTATTATTCTACCTTGGTCAAGTGCTTGAAGCCATTTATCAGTTAGGGAGATCAAGGCAGTCTCACATGTATGTTTCTGTCTAAAGCCTGATTGATTAGGGTATAACAGCAAGTGTTTGGCTAAATATGACATGAATGAGTCATGGACATGTTTTTCAATCAATTTTGACAAGTTTGATAGTATTGAGATTGGCCGGCAGTTATCAGTATCATCCTTAGAACCAGATTTGTGAATAGGAGTTACTTTTGCAGGTTTCCATATTTTGGGGACAGATGAGGTTGCAATATTTAAACTGATTATGAATGTTATGCTATCTACAATAGCAGAGGCAGAAGATTTAATGAGTCATAGACCAATCTGATCAAGTCCTGTAGCTTTCTTGCTATCAAGTTAACTGAGACATTTTTTAACAAAGTTTTGATACTGGTGGGATAGAATAACATACCTCCTTAGAGACTTTGCTGCTGCAGAACTTTTTCAGTTCATTAAAGTTCTTTTCTATCACTGGTTCTTTTAACTTTGTGGTAATGTTGGTGAAAAAATCATTGAGAACGTTTGCAATATCATTGTCATCAGTGACTAGGGTGTCATTCACCAGAAGTGAGTGAATTTTATTTATCTGATCTTTGTGTGTTCCTCCAGTGAGTTCATTGAAGACTTTCCAATGGAGTTTGTGTTGCTCTTTTTGTTTTCAAGCAATGATTGATAATAATTTTTTTTAGCTTTTTTAATCATACTTGTTATTTTATTTCTCCATACTTTATATTGTACATGGTTTCCCATTGCCTTGAATTGGTCTCATGTTTTCATATCGTCTAGGATTTCAGCAGTAAGCCAATTAGGTTGGATTTCATTCTTTACTCGATGTACTTTCAGTGGTGCATGCTTAGAGACTACATCCATAAATAAGTCAGTCCACACCCTCAGAGCTTCATCTATGTCATCCAAATTTTGGATCATATTCCATGGAACTTTATATAGGTCATTGAGAAATTGTTCTTCATTAAAATTTTTGAATGATCTGTAAGTGATAGTTTTGTGTGTAATTTTCTTATTTCTCTTGCATTTAACCTTTCTTGTCAAAATAGTAGGATAGTGGTCACTAAGACCAACTTTTAGTACATTAACACAAGCCACATTGTCTGGTAGGTTGGTATAAATGTGATCAATAAGAGTGCTTGATATTTATGTTACCCTTGTGGGCTCATTTACCAGCTGTACTAGGCCTACTGATTCAATAAATTCCATCCAGTTGTTCCTTATTTGAGTACTGAGAAGGTCCTTATTTATATCACCGAGTATATATGTTTCTTTCTCCTGTGCAAGAACCTTTTCCATTTGTTTCAAAAAGTTATCATTCTAAATTGCTTTGGAGGAAGGTGGCCTATAAATGAAACCAACTAGGAATTATTTTGCATTATTTTCAGAAATTTCCACCCAGATACTCTCAATTTCTTGTGACTCCAAGTCAAGTTGCCTTTCTGCGTTTACATCTTCCCTAATGTATACAACAAGACTTCCCCCTTCTGTCTCTCTGTCCCTGTGTAATGGTTTATTGTAGCCTTGACAGAGAAATAGATTATCATTGTGGTTAGCATTTAATTTGGTTTCAGTGAGTGCTAAAACATGTATATTATTTTCCTTGGAAGACAACATTAATTTAATCTGGTCTATTTTTCCCACTATACCTTGCACATTTAAGTGACCTATGTTAAAACCTTTTGTATTTAGTTTCATATCAATTATATATATGTCATCATGCAATGGGGTACTCACTGAGACTGTCTCCATACTACTTTTATCATTCTTACATCCTATTTCCATATTTAAATGGTCATATATACAGTGAAACCTGTCTTGAAAGACCACTGCTATGTGAGACCACCTGTCTTGAGAGACCATATTCTCAATGCACAAATTTATTGATTATATAGCATTTTGACCTGTTATGACAGACCACCTGCCATGAGAGACCATAATTTTTTGGCAGAAAGGGTGGTCTTTCAAGACAGGTTCTACTGTATTAGTGTCTTCAAAGTCAGATACAGACCCTGAAAATACGTTAACATTTGCATTTACAATAGTGTCCATTGAATAGTTAGAGTCAAAGAGTCTCACTAGGTACATTTAGATTTGTTAAAGATGAAGCATTGGCATTCTCTTCTTTGCCAGCTTCCTAGTATTGACAGAGTCTTTGTTTGTGTCCAAATTTATGGCATCTGAAGCACTCAATCTGTTTGCCATGATGGTATACCTGTGTCATATGCCCAGTTTCCCCACAGTAGAGACAGTACTTTTCATTATGGTGCCTGAAAATGGGGGCGTACATGTTGATATTTCTCAGTAGTTGAGAGGTTCCTTTTCTGCTTAAATGAATTTTGTCTCTGTGGTAGAGACTTAGGTTGACATCCTGGTTCTGAAGAAAGAAAGATGTGTATTGTGGAATGTACTGTAGGCTGAAGTCTTCACATAGGTCAATTAATATGGAGCTGATGTTAGGGTTGGTTTTGTTACTAATGTTATCAAGGCGTTGTTTGACAGTGCCACGTATATCATAGACGGAAGAAATATTGAATCAATTCAGAAAGACGTCGACATTGCCACGACGATATTGGGTCTAGCAAGATACAGTGACGATTATTCAAGATCAGCTGGTCTGTCAATGATGTCTGTGAAGGATACTTCTGACCACTGACAGTACAATACAAGATGACCAAGAAACAATGCTGACAATGCTGACGCTGATGTGTGGTCGGTGGTCCATGGTGCTAATCCAGAATTCAACTTAGGGTTCGCAGCGCGTCGATCAATGCTGAAAGACGGAAGTAGAAGATTTTCATGTGCAATTCCACTGTCCCACATCTTTGGATTTTGCAGAAATGTCAGAAAGGTTATTTTCGGAGCCAAGCATACAGATGTACTCGTATGAAAGGCTACCGATGATGATGCAATATGGCGCCCCATCGGTGATGAAGGTAAAGTAATACTGACAAAACTTTCATTGTGGATGCCAACAATGATACCATCACTCCCTGAAGAACAATGTCTGCTCTCTTTTATGGACTCAGGTGGAAAATCAACATTATCATGTTTGACGATGACCACAGATAGTGTTCAAAGTAACGTTAATGGTTTATTTACATGGCAGATAGGATCACAGCAAGGTGTATCTGCACTGCGACATATATTTGTTCCTTTCCAATATGCTGCACGATTAAACTCACAAACACGCAGTATAATGATATTTGACAAACTTGGTGTTACTGAAGTTTCACTGAGAATAAATGGACATCAAGAACCATCTGAAGATATTTTATTGAATTTTGAAAATAATCATGTGGCACGTGCATATCATCGTTTGATGACATTCAGGGGACGTGATCAAAATACTGATTCTGGTCTATAGATATCACAGCTAGATTTTACAATGTTGTATGAGATCTATTACTTTTCGCTGGAACATCTGGATTTATTTAGACAATCTGTCGTTGATACACACTTTTGAGCTCGTGTGACAAGAGGAGCTATTGCTAATTATAGAGCAATCGCTGTTATACTCTCAGACAAAACAATGTTGCTTGAAGGTGTTGGTAGACGAATGAGAGTCACTGATGCTCCAGTAGGAAACATGAATTAAATTGTCTATGATATTATAATGTCATATCATCATGTTAGTGTCTGTCTGACTCCTGGTCAGATTAAAAAGCTACAATCAGTATCAAAAAGGAACTGTGGAATAAAAATATTGCTGAAATCAGAACAGATTGTAGGCGGTCCAAATAAACTATCACTGACAGAACGTCAACTCAAGCACTTCAATGACGTCAAACAAAGACCGGCGTACGACTTAATTTGTCCGCGGGTGACGTTAGCGACATTGCCAAGACGGATGGTATATTTCCACTTCTTGCAGCTATACCAGCATTGATAGCCGATGCAGCCCCAGCTGTTGCAAAAGCAGCTGCACCTGGTGCTGTTGGAACTGCTGCTGGGATGGCATTAAAGAAAGCAACAGGTCACGGACTAAAAACTTCCAAAAAAAGGTCAATCCATGGGAAAAGGTCTAAGACTACCAGGAACTCCTCATTCATGGTACAGTCAATCCACAGGGAAAGGTCTAAGACTGCCTGGGACACATTGTTGATACTTCCCATGTCTAATTTTGATTTACTTGATGCTGCTAAGCGATTAAACATAAAAAATTTCAGAGGTGTTTTTATGCGTGATCAATTACCAAAACAACCAAACCGTGATGAAACCGGTATCATTAATCTCGATGGAAGTCGATGGAAGTTCTGGTCCAGGTACTCACTGGGTTGCATACGCGATTGATCCACGTAGAATTGTTTATTTTGATTCGTATGGAATGGCGCCACCAAAAGAATTTTTAAAATATGTTGACACTGGAATGTATAGTCGATCTGGTACTCAACATTACCAACACAGACAATAACTGATCTACCAATATGTGGCCGTTAAGTAATTGCTGTGCTCGACGCTGTGTCATCGTCAATGCTGCCACCACATAAAGTCGTGCATGAGTATACTACCAGGCGGGATAACCGTCCACCATCGTTTTAAACAGGCCTTAGTGAATATACAATGGTAGATATTTTCAGAAGGTCTTCTCGGAGTCTCAAACCTCAAGGTGAATTATCCAAATACACAACACCTGATCATGTCAAGGACAAGCTCCCTGATCTTTTGCATCTCGTAGATGTGCACCAAAATGAAGTTGTTGTTTTTCAGGATCAACAAGGATGATTAAAGACCAGCAATATCCCATTGACGGATATTATTCTGCGAGTTCCAGATGCAAACGAAGGTAACTTAGCGGTATTTACTAAGAACAGCAAAATTAAAAATTCAGATGAATCAATTCTAACACTCATGGGAGAGATTGCTGGACACATCAGAAAAATTGGAGATATTATGTATGGCGATCTCAACATAAGCAGAAATACAATTATCAATGTGAGAGAACCAAAATCAGACGATGATGTGGCAACAAAAAGATACGTAGACAGCAACAACAACATGATCAGAACTGAGATCAATGATCATTTACTATCCACCGGTGATACAATGACTGGTTCTCTCAATATGGCTAATAATAAAATTACTGGTCTTAGAGAACCAGAAACAAACGATGATGCCGCAACGAAGAAATACGTCAACAATAGCAACATCTCGATGATGACTGTTTTCTTTTTAGTCGACAGTTCCTGATTACACCATCACGAGGTGCCTCATAATTCTTGATGATGGGATGCTTCACAAATTCATTTTGCTCCATTTATATAATAATATTATTTGTCTAAATTAGTATTTTATTGTTAGTGTGAAAATCTAGAGAGATAGTCTTCGGCGTTTTTTTATGGGAGATTCAATGCCATCATTTTTTTTATCATAATATCGTTTCAGGTCTCTGTATTTTTTACCACCGCATTTTACACACAGCTGCGTTTCTCCTCTAACCCCTACACCACATCGTAAACACGATTTTGGTCCTAGACTTCTGCAACACACTAATCATCAACCACTTACAGTTATTCTTTGTTTGAATCATTATATATATATATATATATATATATATATATA
>JAECUM010009668.1:0-57368 GCA_016617855.1 Megalonaias nervosa | reverse complement strand
GCACGTGGATCTAAAAATCTAACCTTTGAGGTTTATCATATAATGTTATAAAAGACCCCGTCTGCACTCTTGTTTGTCAGTCCCCAGCAGCAGCAACACCTGGATAATGTGTACACTTGACATTGCAAGACCAGTATTTATCAAGTCTTCCATGAAATGAAAGTACTATGTTAGATTTAAATACTGTTGGAAGTAATCCATTATTTGTATTTAAGACTTTACAGGAGAACTAGTGTTTCCTGATATTCAATCTTGGTCAAAAATATATAAATTATGTCCTCGTGTTGTGGATCTCTATCGCAGGTCAGATATGTTCTAGACTTCTGAGTCGTGCTTTCCAAGAGCAAGTAAATTGGGCAGTGTGGATAGCAAAAGTTGGCTGCACATCTTTCAATTGGCATTTGACAGACACAGAAGCACCAAAATTAATCAAAACAATGTAAAAATTTAATACGTATTCGAGATGCATAAAATGCTGTCTTAATATAACATACGTCTGCATGTATATTCAAATGAAATAATAATAATAATAATAATAATAATATATATATATATATATATATATATATATATATATATATATATATATATATATATATATATATATATATGGCAGTATTTACATGGCAGAATTGTTAATCAACAACAACGGTACGTTTTATTGCTAGGTAAATGAATTAAAAGGCATAAATTATTCCACCATTGTTGGACTGTCCATCCAGGACAACAACGGCTGCTAAAGGATTCATAGTTTAAAAATATTTCATCGATGAGATCAAGCACTATATAAGTGTGAAAAGAAACACAAAGGAGTGCACCAATTTTTGAATTAGTATGAGGCATGCGTGAAGACAATTTCCGCTGGGAAAAGTGTTTCTGCAGCTGGATTGTATTTACTGGGAATAGTCCTGGTATAGTTGTTCTTGTAACCTTAATCTGATATGGCACAGGAGTTGCCAGTACATAAGTGTTGTTTTTTTTGGGGGGGGAGGGAGGGGTGTTGTTTTCTTTTTGTTGTTGTTGTTTTTTCTAAAGCATTCACTTGTACAATAATTCACAAAACGAGTAAAAACATGATGAAATAGTAACATATATCCTCACAAAGTTAAACAGTATCATGGTCATGATAAACAAAGCGATCAGTAAAAATTAAATCAACATGAAACGTTAATTTTCATTATATGCAGCTAGGTAATAAACGCAGTCAGGAAAACAGCTAAACGCAGAAGCAAAAGAAAAAACGATGTTGGAAAAAATTGCAGTAAAGCCAGTTGAAAAAATCTGAACTCTTGGTTAGACTAATATATGTCAAGTACAAATGAATAGCACATCATTTGCAACGAAAGAGTGATATGATGCGCTCATTCTTTCGAAGAAACACTCACCTACGGTGGTGATCCAAATGCTTCGCCATCTTTATAAAAAAAACAACAACAAAAAACACATGATTCGGTCTTTGATACAGGATGAGATTGGGGACGAGGGTGTTCATTTACTGTTGTTTGCTCTTATGGATATCAGCTCAAGAATCTTTTTGAACTATGTTTTGGACATAGTGTGCGTGGACCATTAAAGTTATTAAAAGAGAAGCATCTTTCCAGCGAAGATTCAGAAATTCATGTTCTTGACTGTGTTTCTGATTTCAAATATAAGTTGCCAAATCCGAGCCTCATTGGCCCCTAAATGTGGTTCTTGAGGTCCTATGCTTACATGCCAAAGCATAGAACCACTGGGCCACAACAACATCCCGATTCGGTCAAATTGGAGATCGATTGGCCCAAATGGCAGTTTTCACCGAGCTTATGAGGTTGCCAAATCCAAGCCTCATTTGGTCACAAGTGTTGCTCTTGACGTCCTATGCTTACATTCCAAAGCATATAACCTTTGGGCCACAATAATGGCTCAATTCGGCCAAATGGCGATCGATTCGGCCCAAATGGCGGTTTTTACAGACTTGAATAGGTTGCCAAATCCTAGCCTAATTGGGTCCAACTGCATGTTACTCTCGAGGTCATCTGTTTATATGCCAAAGTATATAACCATTTGGCCAGAATAACGCCCGATTCGGCCAAAATGGCGGTAAATTTGGCTCAGACACACTCTCTCTCATAAAATAATAAAACGACGCGCCCTCTATCAGTTTATTTATATGGTACACAAACATACTCATCCCAAATTCAAACACAATGCACGTTTAATGTTAACAAGTGAAGCTTTAGAGGAGTTTTGTCATTAATAAGTAAGACAGATGGATCAACAGACATAGATGGACAAAGTAAATCCCAGACGTCTAATTTTGTTTCCTCTTTCCCTTCAAACCTACATGTAGTTATAGTACAGGTATCTCAACAGTTTCCAAGTTATGACCCAAGAGCAAGGCTCCTTCCTCAAGATATGTACTGGAAATTTTAATTCTTCTCATGTCCTTTGAAGATGACACAAACCAACTTTTAGATTTCCACCTAAACTACTTAGAAATATTTAGATTTTTGCAAAATATGAACATCTAAAGACTACCCCTAATTAGATTCCAAAGTTTCAAGTCTGTGTATTTAATTTTGAAGGAGATACACTATATTACTACAGGAGAGAAAGACAGACAGACAGACAGGCAGTAGGAGATATTCCACTTTTCTAAACGATGCATGAGTATAAAAGTCACTGTTATTTGTTTTAATTTAAAAATTATGATTTTCAATGATAATTATGAAAAGATTTCAAACAATAACAAAACTTTGAGAAAAATCTCTGATTGGTTGACAAAGTACACCTTTTAAGAAACAGATTTCCATGAAATGTGAAGCACAAAACAAATTTACATACGTTTACATTAGAATATAATGTTATTTATCAAAAAGCCACAAACATTACTAAATCAGCAATACTTTTTTTTATTTTTTTATTTCAATACTAAGTATAATTTATAATAACAATAAACGACAGAAGCTCAAGTTGAAATATTATTCTCCATCTACCCAAGTGATATGATGTTCCAATTTTCTTCTAATTTTCATAAAGTGAACATTTTCCATTAAATTGTCATGACTAGAAGAAATGGTTGTGAGGTAAATGACACAAAGCAACCTTGCACATTGCAGTTTATTTTCAGACATGGTCAAAGATCTGTAACTCCACTAATTGTAAGACAATTACCGCATTCACAACTCTCTGTATGTTACCTACGCAGAGTCGACCAATAAATAAGGTGGCAGTTTTTTTTATTCAGTGTGTTGTATTTGCATATTAAAAAGCAAGTGCGATCATGGACATGTAGAGCGGTACATAGGAAAATGGTGTAGCATTCTATAAATATATCATGAAAACAAGTAAAACTTTGTAGGCGTGCAAAGCCGAATGCCTGAGCTAAACAATAGTGCCAGATTTAATACCCTACGCGAAGGGTAGGTCGAAATAATTAGTGTTCTCCCTTGTAGGATTATATAGTACATGTATTATATAGGTATTTGTTAAGTAATGATACGAACCCTGTGTTGGGACGATGCCACGGTTGAAGCAACCGGTAGGCAGTTGCTTTCGCATTTCTCCTATTTTGTGAAAATATCAACGAGTATCAAATACTGAAACCGCTGCCAGCAACTATTTTTAATGTACATGTCATGTCCTTCTGAACTATTTTGGGAATAAGAATATAAAAAATTTACCTCTTTCAATACCCCTCTTTACGCAACGAAACGCATCGAACTCTGGCAGACGGAGTGGCTAGGCAGATAAATCAGCCTGTAATGATACTGGCTGGAGGGTTAGTGACCCACAAATTGCGCATCAGTATTTAACACTGATTTGGGGGTTTGGATTAACCTAATTGTACAAAAGTACCCACCTGTTCATACTAATCGGAGCAGTAGCGGCCTTAGTGATGTGCTAGGGGAGCCCGAAAAATTGAGTTTGCTTAAAACAGATTATAATTAAAGCAAATAATTTAAAAATAAATTTGATTTTGAAAACAAACATATTTTTCCGTGAATATTTCACAGAATTTCTTCAGTGATGTAGAAATTAGATTTCGGAGGCCCATTTTCCTCATTTCGAATCGAACCCGCACAGCCCTAAAACCGCCGCTGATCGGAGTAACATCCAGAGGCGCCCACGGCAAGAACTAAAATTGCGCCCCTATCAAAGCTTTGAAAGTATAAAAAAAAAACCTTTGTTCTGCTCACCGATTTTGTGCCCCCCCCCCCCTCGAGTGGCGCCCACGGCACGTGCAGTGTCTTGCCACACCCTCGCTACGCCACTGGTAATCGTTCTCCCCTATTTGGAGGAAAATGGCATCAGGAACGCCCTCCCAGCAAGAACTATCCCGCAAAATACGGTGGACATCCGCTCCAGATACACAATGGATTTCCACATTTAAATTATCAGGCCATGCTAGTAGATATGTTTGTACATTACTGCTCAAAGCGACAGATAAGGTTGTGTCCAAGCACAAAAAGAAGCATGACGACAAGTAAATTAAAGGTAGTGTGACTTCTTAAATATGACACAGCCTAATCACCCTTGAAAAGCTGCGCGAAAAATGAGAAACGTTTCACAAATACTACACACATATAAAACAACAGGAATTTATTTTATTTTTGCAGCAGCAACCGTTTCTCGTAAAAAAAACCTACTAAGATAAAATCAAAAAAAGGGAAAAAAGAAAAATACTCTCATTCCCAATCAACTCTTTCTCTTAATTATATATACAACCTGGGTGAAAGTTGATACAAAGGCTGTCCTTACAACAAGATATATAGCAAACAAACAACATAGCAAATACACGTATAGCAAACATTGGACATAGGCAATCCTTAGCAAAAATCACTGAAAAATACAGGGGAAGAAATCTGACTCGGACAAACAAAGCCCAAGATCGGAGGAACAACCCCTTAGATATTCACTAGGGACAAATACCCCGTTAAAAGTTTATATATACCGTAACTAAATTTTTAATCAAAATTCTTTCTGAAATTAAAAACGCAACAGACCATAAGGGGGTACAAAAACATATAAAACCACCCCACTCCGCCCACCAAAAAACAAAGCAAAACCCAAACAGTAGAAACTTCATGCGAAAAAAGTAGTAATCTTCTATATGTGAGCGTCACGTGATCCGAATTCACTCAGGCTGCCCCTGAGATAAATCATGAAAGTCCGAGGATGATCCTATTCAATGTCATATAAAATACACGGGCCAGAGAAACTGCTCCATCAGTCAGCAGTTTTGATGGGATTGAGATTTATCCCTTACGTTACTGATTTGTTTTGCTTCTTTCTTTAATTTGAGGCTTTTTCTCGTCCAGTAGGTTTTGTATAGTGGAAGTCATAATGTCATATTAGCGCATTTACTCAAATTGTAAACTAATTTTAATTGTGGTTCTAAAATTTAATGCTAACATAGAGTAACCAAAGCCTTTTCAATCCTAAGTGTTGAATGATTTGCACATTAACTACCATCAAATACTTCAGACGAAAATTATTAATCGCTAAGGACCTTTACAATGGTTGCCAGGTCCTAAATTGGTCAAGAAAAGTGAACGTCAAGTTTGTCATAACATATAACCTGGTAGAACATATTAGTTTTCAACGCGCACTGCTTTCATTGTGACATCACCGCGCGCGACATTCAATCCGGTTTATACTGGATCACACCTTTGGGCTGGACCTCGTCCAAAAATGGCCAAATAATTTGGCATTGACTTGCCGTACGTACTTCTCGTGATGTGTAAATTGTGACCCTCCGAAAGAATATGGATGTATCAGGTTCAAAATAAAGTGAATAATTATTATTTAAAGGTATGCTCAATCTAATTCAAACGAATGACGTAGTCGGTTCTGAATGCATACATGACTTGCAGGACTTGTACATATGTTTTCTCCCTCCACTCCAAGAGAACTTTCTAAACACCTAAAACGTTGTAGGTAAGGTCTGAGGAAGATCCAATTAGGAAGTTACCTCCAAAACAAAACAAAACAAAACAAAAAAAAAAAAAAAAAAAAAAGAAACCACAACAGAACAACGTGTTGCAGTGATTTTAAATCGTAATAAAATGCTACACTTGTGGTTTAAACTTGAGAGAATTATTGCTAAGGCGAATAGATACAGGAATCCTAGTGGGTTGGCCTAATAGCACACACAACATTTTTGGACATGTTTGCATACTTTTAAAGGTATTTTAAAGATATCTAACAAAATATTACGGATATAAACGAATCACAAAGCATCAAAAAAAATGGAAGGTGACTAAAACGAATGGGAAATGATATCGTTATAAATCTTTTAGAACCAACTCTGTCTACAGACCGACCACCATATAAAAAACAGACCAAAATTATTCCGCAAATTAGATTTTCAGAGAGATACGTTTTCAGTTTCTAGTCTAGCTAGGCCGTTATTTCTTCTTCTTTTTCTTAAACTAGAATTATTTCAAAATATATCTCACTATTTTGCACGTGGATCTAAAAATCTAACCTTTGAGGTTTATGATAAATGTTATCAAGATCCCATCTGTACCCTTATTCAACAATCCTCAGCGCCAGAGGTTGTGTATACCTGACATAGATTTTTACGAGACGAATATTTATCAAGTCTTTAATGAAATTAAGTACTGTTTTAGATTCAACTACTGTCGGGGGTAATCCGTTATGATAATCAAAGACTTTACAGAAGAAATAATGTTTCCTAATATTCAGTCTTGGTCTAAACTTGTATAACTTTAAATTATGTCCTCGTGTTGTTGATCTCTCTGGCATCTCATGAATTTTCAATGGTTCGTACTTTCCAAGAGCAAATAAACTGGGCAGTCTGGATTGCCAACAGCTGGTTGTGCATTTTCAACTGGCATTTCATAGACTCAAACGTATCAAAATTAATCAAAACAATTTGCAAATTTAATACTTATTCATTCGAGTTGTGTAAAATGTTGTTTGATCATAACATGTATTTGCTCGTGTATTGTAACGAAATAATACTATCATAAACATAAACCAATTTAATTTGATATATAACAGTGTTAAAATTCCACGACAGCATTTACTTGACAAACAACTACTATAGTACAACTATAGTACGTTTTATTCTTAAGTAAGCTAATGAAACTGCATCAAGCGTTCCACCACTGTTGGAGTGTCCATCCGGGACAACAACGGCTGCTGAAAGTTAAATAGATTCAAGGGTATTTTGTACTTGAGATCAAGCACTATATAGGTGTCAAAAAGAAGTACAAAATAGCATACAGGTTAATTTTGTGGGTTTTTTTGTTTAAATTTGTAAGAGGTGTGAAGACAGTTCCGCCGGTAAAGGTATTTCTACAGCTGGATCGTATTTATTTGGAATGGGTCCTGGTATAGTTGTTCTTCTATCTTTAATCTGATTTGGCAGTTACCAGTACATTAATTTTTTTTTTTTTTTTTTAAGAAAGGAGTCAATGATATGACAATTCACAAAAAGATTTAAAACAGGATAAAATAGCAAAATATGTCATCACTAAGTTGAACAGTCTAAGGACATGATAAACAAAGCGATCAGTAAAATTGAAACAAAAAAGAAACGTTCATTTTTATTAAATGCAACGAGGTAACAAACGCGGTGAGGAAAACAGCTGAACGCAGAAACAAAAGAAAAAACCAAGCTGGAGAAATGTGAAGTAAAGCAGATTGAAAACAAATAATTTTCTGAATTATTGGCTAGACTAATATTTCATGTACAACAAATAGCGCAGCTTTTGCAGTGAAAGGGTGCTATAATGTGATCAATATTTCGGAGGAACACTCCCTTACGAGATTGCTCCAAATGAGCACGTTGCAGTCTTTTTGATGATGACGATAAAAAAGCTTATCTCAAGAAAATAGAAATGGCAAACTATTGATTTAATTGCAGAAAATATACTTTTTTGTTGGATGTTACAATGTTTTTGATGAAAACAACAAAAACATATACCGCTTACATCAATGACAAGAATGAAACAAGGAATGTTTCAATTTTTGGTGGTAATTACAATAATGAAATGGATATGAAAAAAAGTCCAAGAGGGAATGTCAGAAAATGGTGACAAGGAATAAAATATTGATACTGAATGTTCGCAACACAAGTCAAAAAATAAATTATTCTGAGTAACACTTACACAGTACATATATATGATCATGTACAAATCCTCAAGACTTCTATTTTCCTTTCAACGCTGAAATTTAATATTCTTGCAGATTCAGTAGAAAAGTTAGATGCGGCTAATAGTTGGTTTGTGCAAAGACGTGTTGAGAATCAACTGTGTAAGAATCTTGAGGATAACAATTTTAATTTCAAAAAGTGGAACGAAAATGTAGAGAATCAGTTATCTGTTTTTGAAAATATTAATAATGAAAGAGGATAAACATCCGAGGTACCTACACAGATTGATGGAAACAGATATAAAATTTTATATGTACATGTATATTTCAGACTGAGATCAATCACCATATCAACCGCTATTCAAAACAAGAAATCAGTAAAGAGAAAGGCATTAAGAGGTTAGTGTTAGGACTGGTCGGCCTGGTGTCAGGATAATGGAACTGGGTGGGACATCATGCTACATGTCTGTGACATGATACCCCAGTGCTAGACATCACAATAAACTGCCACACTGCAGACATCGTAGCGATATGACTGAAAAATTGTTAAAGCTACGTTAAAAATCCATATCACACACAAACACACGCGCGCGCGCAGATGTTACCCCGCATAAAGACCTTGTCAGAGGGGATGAAAAATACGCTAAACCCATCGAACAGAACACATAAACCAAGAGAGATAATCTGGGTAGTGATACAAGGGAAATCAATCAATCTTGTCAACAATGAAGAACTTTACAAGAGCAACTTTAACGATTACAAACAAATATTGAAATAATTAAATCCTAAAGGATGAGCAAGAGATAAAAAAGCTAATGCGTAATCTAAACACATAATTGTCTGACCTTAATAAGATAACAGCTAACACTAATACACGGTCGGAGTTGCAAGAAAATGATGTCACAGAGATTAATAAGACCCATGTGAGGGTTTTGTAGGTCTCAGTTTTTAAAACTTTAATAGTTCACTCAAACACTTAATGGATCGAGTATTTAGGAGTTTTGTACTTTTGCAGCTTCGTTCCTTTATAAATTCCATCAAGACAATGAAGCTTTTCTTTTTCTTCTATTTTGGATTTGTTCGTTCATTCTTCTTTATTATTGTATTCGTTGAAACCAGATCTCATCTCTTGCGCTCTTTAATTCTTTCCATATTTGACCTCACTGAAATATAATTTTTGTTGTTGTCTCAAGCATTATCCATTCTTTCCATATTTTTCATTTGGACGTTGCTTTATCAAGGCTTGGTTTTATCAGTTTTACCGTATGTTTTAAATACTCTTGTAATATTCTCATTTTTGTTCTGAAGATTTTTCAAAATTAAAGATGGTGTTGTTGTTCTTTTTGTTTTACTGACTTTGCTAAATGCTTCATTTAGTATTTTTTTTTTTTTTTAATTTGTGACCACTTTCCTATCTATTTGTTCTAATCTTCTCATTTCAATTTTAATTTTCCATATGGAAAAGTGTTTGGGTTGTCCTCTAAACAACGCTAATTATCGCCAGGCGAAAGAGTAGCATAGTTCGCTTTGATTCTGTATATATCGTGATAATATAAACTAATTTCATCCCTTGATAATTTCATGGTGGCTGAAAAAAAAAATTTGTACGCATCGAGCTTTAAATCGTTTTTAAACGCACATTTTCTTGTTCTTGTTCTTTCTTTCTTTCTTTTTCTTTTTCTTTTTCTTTTTTTCATTTTTACAAAAACCTTTACATACTTTATTTTCATCTTTGCACGCCTTAAATGAACAAAGTGTTTACCTTAACCCACCGGTTTCTTAGCTGGAATACCATTCATCTCATCCTTGAAAATTCCATGAATTTTCTTATTCGTTCGTGGAAAAACAAATATATCATCCTTTGCATGGCCACAAGCAGCATAAAACTGAATATGCCATATCATCATAAAACTGACTATGTTATCCCATATCATCATAAAACATGTAGGTTCAACACCTTTAACACATGGAATCTGTGTCGGTGAAATTCAGAAACAGTATGTCACCATATTTATTTTTCCAACTTGTTGTAATAGAATTCGTGCATGCACCATTTGTTTAGTTCCACACATTAAATCCACTATAGATCGGTTTGGTTAATTTGATCCTTTCGTTTTAAGACTAGCACTAAGTCTTCATCACTAACTGTCCTCCCCATAAATTTACTTCAGTTTATAAATATTTTAAGTCATGTTCATTTTCATGAATTCTCTGTCTGTTCAAAGAAGTCTTTCTCGATATCATCATTAGCTTTCTGTTTCAGACAGTAATGAGTTCAATATATGACTACATCAAAGGCTTTTGCTCAGTCAAGGCAACTCTATAAATTTCAGTTTTATAACTTTAGGTTTCTGTAAAGTATCACATAACTGATTCTGTTTTAGAATTTTAGGTTTATGTAAGGTATCACATACTTCTTTTCCTTTTCGAGTTTTAGGTTCTTGTAATATATCATATACTTATTTTTGTTTTCGAGTTTTAGGTTGTTGCAATGCACCATATACTTGTATTTGTTTTCGAGGTTGATAGTTTTGTAATGTATCATATGCTTGGTTTGTCGGAAAGTAATATTGGTAAAATTGAGTTTGAACTGTGTAATAATTAATCAATTGATTTAATAAGGGAGATAAATAATGTTTGTCTTGAAATAAGATATCTGCAGAAAGAGCGCAGCCATTGAACGGTCATGTAGACGCAATGCGATCTCAAATTCTACTTCTCGTATGCAGCAAGTATGACTATTGTCAGGTATTTCGAACAGAAGTTCCCCTAACCATCTGATTTGTTTATCTTTTGCCCATAAGAAGTTATTTATAGTTACATATTGCCCATCATAAGTTATTTATCGTTACATATTGCCCATTAGAAGTTATTTATCGTTACATATTGCCCATCATAGATAAGTTATCGTTACATATTGCCCATCATACGTTTTTTTATCGTTACATATTGCCCATTAGAAGTTATTTATCGTTACATATTGCCCATCATAAGTTAGTTATCGTTACATATTGCCCATCATAAGTTATTTATCGTTACATATTGCCCATTAGAAGTTATTTATCGTTACATATTGCCCATCATAAGTTAGTTATCGTTACATATTGCCCACTAGAAGTTATTTATCGTTACATATTGCCCATCATAAGTTATTTATCTTACATATTACCCATCAAAAGTTAGTCATCGTTACATATTGCCCATCATACTTTTTTTATCGTTACATATTGCTCATTAGAAGTTATTTATCGTTACATATTGCCCATCATAAGTTAGTTATCGTTACATATTGCCCATCATAAGTTATTTATCGTTACATATTGCTCATTAGAAGTTATTTATCGTTACATATTGCCCATCATAATTTAGCTATCGTTACATATTGCTCATTAGAAGTTATTTATCGTTACATATTGCCCATCATAGGTTAGTTATCGTTACATATTGCCCATCATAAGTTATTTATCGTTACATATTGCCCATCTTAAGTTATTTATCGTTACATATTGCCCATTAGAAGCTATTTATCGTTACATATTGCCTATCATAAGTTAGTTATCGTTACATATTGCCTATCATAAGTTAGTTATCGTTACATATTGCCTATCATAAGTTAGTTATCGTTACTTATTGCTGATGGTCCAAGCAGATAAAGATTTTATTTAAGGTACATGATAAATGATTTAGATTACATGATAAATGATTTAGATTATATCTCATCAAACACTTCGTTGATTTTGTTTTTCTTTCGTCTTTGCATATTTGTTATTTTCTTTTGTGTATCTATGATGCATCATGCTAATTCACCCACGGATTCCTCTTTCAGCCATTATAACAAAATTTATACGAAAGCGTCCTTTATGTTTTAATATTATCATGTTTTTACTTTAGATATTTACCTAAACCACGAAATTATGCAAATATTCTTCTCTTACGTCCAGTGACATATTTTAGGAGATTAAAGTGAACAATTTGCCCTAGTAGTAAAACAAAAATGGAAGATTGGAAAACATTGCATTGCATTTTGCAGAGTAGATGGTAAAAGGTCATGTTTTACCCATAACCCTCTAATGGACTGTCCCCACTTCTGCATCCCTCTTTCTTAAGTCACGGAACAGCAAACATTTGTGATAAGACGCTGTAGTTCTTGGCGTGTAGGTGTGGGTATAGGAGCGGATGGCGTTCACGTAGAGGGTAGTAAGAGCTATGTCGAGGTTGGGGTGTATAAGGGTCTGGTGGTCATAGATGGAGGTGGGTAGCCGACCGCTAACAACCTAATTAAAACCGTGGTGTATCTATGATGGCCACCGCAAAATGGACCGTCCATATTTCGTTCATGAAAATCGTATAATCAGTAATCTCAACCAATCCGAGAGGTAGACATCCAGGAGGGCACGAGATACTAGGTGTGAGAATAGGACCTGAATATATCGTTCTTTTGAGCCTTTACACATGGACTGCGGATGATATATTGCCCTGCCAAAGAGCAAAGTTCGGACCATTTACAACCGCTGTTCTAGGATTTCCTAGAGAGCAAACAATATGAGGCCTAACATCATCACACGTTGGTGAAAAACTATCCAACCCCGACAAAAAGATAGTAGAGTTAGTGGGACATACGCCGCATCGACATATGCTATTGTAGCCGCGTCTTGAGGACCGCACCTATTACTTTATCTGCGTTGATATTTATTGGAGCATGTCGCTCAGCTAGGTTGAAGTACAAACCTTGTCAATGTATGATTAGGTAACAGCGGAATTTGGACTCCCCCAAACCCACATGGTATCACCAGCTTTGGCTACCTTAGGAAGAGCCATTCATTAGGAAAGGTATGCACATCTTCAGCCATACAACTTGCTGATCTCCACATTATGATGTCTTTGGCGTCATTATAAAACATTGTTGCCGTATCTTGTGGATCACTGGGATCCACCAATGCCACCACTTATTTGTTTGGTTCATGTTTATGAGACCTTTAGTGGCAAATAAGCGCGGCCCTAATTGCTAGTGGAATAATCAATGTGTTTTGGTCGCCGTATCTTGAGGGTTACTAGTTCTGCTATGAACGTAATTTTTTCCCATACGTAATGGACCAGTCATGTTGTCGCTTGCCTTAAACACCCCTCCAGCGTCTTGGTCAATTACATATTCTTCTAAGGTTGCAACGGAAAGGGTCAGATTGTTGGCACGGACTTTGTGCCGATGCCCCTCAATGCCCTGATCTGTCGCTGGATCTCCTTGGGGCCCGAAGGGTAGCCCGAAGATATTCCATGTCGCGCCAACGTCAGAGGAAAACACGAGCAGATTGCCGGCCATGTTGACATGCAACGACGCCAGCGCGATCTCCAAATTGCGACACTTTGTGACCTCTGGCTACGTCAAACAGATCACATCGAACAGTAGATGCTTTTGAGCTCGCCGAGATGGTACGCGGAGCGGTCTGCACCTTGATGATCCGCTGTGTTTTCGTGACGACTGTGGATAGCGCGCGCGAGGGTATCCATGTCGCCACCTTAGAGCAGTTCATAAACATCTTGAAAAAACTTTCCAATTTGCGTCTGGAATTGTGAGCCTGTCCAAGACACCGACGCAGTTGTTGGTATATGATCCATATCTCGTTAATCAGCCCAGGGGCTTGCTGCCGATCTGATAGGTCTCAAAGATCGTTTCCACACAACTGGCAGGTTCTTCCACTTTGATAGTGTAAACCACGTCGCAGCCTCTGGTAGGTCTTTGCCCGTCTTTATTTCACGGCTTGATCATCGTACTTTGCGAGCACAGTGAGCCCGTGCCAATAACAGCCAGTCACGTGCATGTGTTTATACATGACTGCCCATTTCCGCTCACGTGGATCCTAACTCTTTCGAACTGCTGTAAAACAATTCCCTCTGGCTTCGTAACCTCAGAAACTTGCTTCTCATTGAGTTTCATCTCTTGCGGTGAGTTCGGGTTGGTCAGTTTCCATAGGAAAGAATGTATCTTTTTTCTCATCTGAATGCGGTACATGTTACACGTTTGGTCAGTGCAGCGGTAGTGCTTCCTGTCGAACTTGCTGCGGCACAAGTTGCGACACTGGTTGTAGTACCTGCTGCGTTGTGTTGGGCCGCTACCCATACATGGTTGAAAGTGGCGTCATGGTAGCTAATACCTCCACCTTACCTGTAACAGGCCTAGCAAGCGTCCCCTCTACATGTAGGGTCCGTTTCAGCTTCGTCTTTGATTATATCCCTGTTGAAAAATGTTGTAACAAAAAGCATTAATGTGCTCTGACCTGTTTTCTTTTTACAAATTTTAGTGTCGAATTGGAAGTCTTGTCTTACGTATATAAACTGTAAAGTATTATATATTTCGTGTGCTTACTTGCCCAAATACTTGTAAGATTAGGAAATATATTAGCTTATTAAGAAGAGCGTTCATCCAAGTCACCTACAATATGAAAATCTCCGTGTTTACACCCGTATCAGATTAATCATACTGAATGTAGATATTGATAATTTTTCAAAGTAGAAAATACATTAAAGAAAGTCGTTGACTGTGAAAATGAGTTTCAATATCAGCATTAAACGGCTGTATAATATTTCTAACAGGATAACATCCACGAAGGAAATGCGTTACAGAAAATCGTTGACTGTGAAATTTAACTCACAGATGTGCATTCGACGGTTATTAAATACGTTCAATTCAAAAAGCTGTTCTGAATTTTGTTTCATCTTAGGAGCAGATGGTGTACGCAAATGTAAATCGTTGAAGCTATCTATTCAATATAATTTTGGCCGTCTCCGTGATAAATTCGTTGACTTCAAATTCACTGGCTAACCGCCGACCGATCACATTATGTGTTATCGGCCAAGCAACCGAAATTTTGTCTGTAACTCATATTATTATTTTCCTCGAAATATATTAAATTTGATCATTGAACATCATTATCGAAATGTTGATCCGTTAACAAACTATAATTAAACCTGTCTGCAACGACTACTTTGATGACAGTCTAGAAGAGGTCTTTCTGAGCAGGCTGTCTTTATATACATATTTTTATTCACGTATAAATGGGACCTATGGACTTTTGCCCTTATACACAGAAAGTTCTTACAGGCAGTCCATATATAATGGTTATTATACAGATTATATTTTATGCATTTATGATACTGACGTTAATTTCTGTATAAATTATTGAATCATAAAAAGCTAAATGTCAGATTCTTTCCGACTATGTTCAAGTTCAGTTTTAAATAAAACCTTTATTTCCATGTTTCTATGCAGGTATCAAGTATATCTTGATGCAGTCTTGATACTCTATGGGAAAAGGTAAAACCTGAATGAAAGCTATGTAGGGAAATGTTAAATGAACCCTCGCTATTCTGTTTACATAATATAAAATACTGAGTGACGTACGTAGAACACATTAAATGCCATACTTGTTAAACAAATTTCTTCAGGGGTAACACCTCGCATTATAGCTAACACCTAAATCATTTCAGTCATATTCAGTACACGTTCTGAAATATTTATGAAGATTTCTTAGGACCTTTTAAATGCATGTGCAAAAACGTAACAATCATCGTTTTATTGGATGTTGTGTATATTTTGTAAGGTATTTATGCTGATTTTATAGATAAAATTATCATTTTGGGGGCAAGTAATATGGAACGAAAATCGCCTGGTTTAGAACTATAGTTCCCTTTGATCATTAGCCTCAGAGATAAAAGTTAAAAAGCAGAAATAATCATACGTTTTCAGTGCATCTTAGAATCAAATCGATACTCTTTATTGAATGATATCTTTATTGAATGATATATCTGCATAACACTAATTTTTCGTCCTCTGTACGCAATTGTATAGACTATAACTCTCTGACGCAACAACATTAAAGGGTCTTGGATAACACGTATCCATCGACGATAAGGTTCCTGTCATGTAACCTGTTTACACATCAAGTGTGATAGGTATTAATGATTAACTTGTATATACATTACCCACATTACGAGGAAAATCTCATGTTTACCTACCAACATTAGGATAACCGTATGCATTTTTTTTTAGATTTCTTAGCTCTCACTATTTACTTTATAAATGAAAGAATACACGCCTATTTAATAAAGTCATCTCAACATTGGTATGTATACAAGTCACAAGATAAGACATCACAATGTTGATGTGTCAACGCACACACACACACACACACACACACACAAAGATGAAATACCCGCTTCCATCAATCTTTATAATTATGATTGCTTTAGTCTCCCTGTAATTATGCTTTCTCAAATCAATAATGTCAATGGATGAACAACAACAACAAACTTGACAAAAAAAATAGTATTTTTATTGTTCAATAAAATCAATAACGAATATTAAGTGGCTTAATTTCTTGCTCCATTACTATAATTTATTTTACATTACTGTATTTCGTCTGACCCCGGGTGTCTCAGCGGTCTAAGGCGCTCGCCTTTACCGATCCCTGCCATCTCACCTCTGTCCGCGTTCGTTGGAGCCTCGAGCTCGACTAATGTGGGTAAGTAAGAAGCTTGCCAGTAGCTTCCCGTGGATCGGTTATTACCCATTACCGGTGTTTTCCTGGGTTCTTCATCCAACTGTTATACTTGCCACCATGGATAACCTATCATGAGCTAAAAAAAAAGGCGTTATATATATATATATATATATATATATATATATATATATATATATATATATATACACACACACACACTGTACATTACCGAGTTTAGGGAGACCCAGGGGACGGCCTGGGTGGCTGCCTGGTAGACGGTATGAGCCTTTGATACATTTGGGGCCGGTATGGGTCGTCTGGCCTGCTGCCAGGGAGCTTCGGTTGGTTGCCTAGCTCGGGCTTCTAGGACTGCCTTCAGCATTAATGATTGAATTTGCTCTCTGTGATCTGCCCCTCCTTTAGCAGGGCGTTCATTCGCTCTGTGCTGGGCATGTCGATTGCTATCGTGTACGTGGGGTGGGCTAGAATGTTTATGATGCACAGTCTTTCTCGAAAGGAAAAATTTTGCTTAATGAGGTCAGCTCTCGACGGCGACCCTGTGTGTTATCTTGTGTGCCATGGGACTTATCCTTTCTCTAAATGTGAGCTTATATTTGTCACTGGTTAAGTGGAAATTTACTCGCTTTGCGTGACCTGGGGCTATTACGAGCTTTACTGGGCAGGTCGCTAAGGACCTCTCTAAACTGTCGTCTGGCCTTTAGTTCTATGTGTCTTAGCTTGTCTTATGATCATCTTCACAGCGGTTGTATATGCGCTGAGTGAAATGGCCTTACTGTGCATATCGCTAAGGACCTTCCTAAACTGCCGTCTGGCCTTTAGTTATGTGTGTCGCAGCTTATCTGATAACCATCTTCACAGAGGCTGTATATGCGGTGAGTGGCGATGGCTTTACTGTGCAGGTTGCTAAGGACCTTCCTAATCTGTATTCTGGCCTTTAGTTCTGTATTCTGGCCTTTAGTTCTGTATTCTGGCCATTAGTTCTGTGCGTCGCACCTTGTCGGCGTGATGACCATCTTCACAGCCGTTGTATATGCGGTGAGTGGCACTTGTGCCAGCCCCATATTCCCAACATGTCAGTAACCTTACCCCGTGTCTGTATCTCCGGGCATGTACTGAGCAAAATTGATGCTGAAGCATTTTCATCAAGACTAATAGAATCTCTGTCGGTGTTTGTACCAAGACAAGGAAATCCCAGTTGTAGGATTCCATTATTTGTCTCCCCTCGAGGCTAGCCAAGACAAGGAAATCGCAGATGCGGCATTAACATTATTTGACTCCCCACAAGGCATAACATAATGTAACCCTGCTACTGCGATTTCCTTGTCTTGTTACAAACGCCGAATGAGCTACTAATACTGAATCTCACTTTTTATAAAGGTCATCAGGTCTTATTTTATGAAAATATAAATAGTTATCAAAGTTGAATCTAGCTATGTATGTCACTCTTACAAAAGAAAAAAAAAATCAAAGAAAAAGTTATAATTGTTATGTGTTGGAAGTATTGCACAACGAGCGGCTTTGAGCAACGTGCAACGTTTAGATAAATACCGCCCTTGAATACAAATGTGCTAACAAGGGCAATGATATGACCTTTCGACCCTAAGTACACAAGTTATACGCATGAGAAAAGAGACACACAAAAACATTTAATATTATTACCGTATTATCGCATTTACTCGATGAATGCCATATGAAATTAAGAATAAGTAATTAAAATCGTTCATACGGTTAAAATTTTAACTTTCATCAGTTCTAATCTGGAAGACTTTCTATGGTAGGCAACGGCACGATGCTGTGCAGTACAATATGCCTACTGGGTACAGATCTAACAAAGTGTGTAGTGACTGAGGAAATTTTTAATTCATGACTTTCTTGGAAATTTATATTTTCTGTCATGGAAATATGGCAAGTGTTGCTCTCACTAGTGCAATGATATGCTACATGGGAATCTTCTTGTGGAATAGTATTTGGACTGATGAATGAACCACGCTGGTTGGTAAGTGCAGAAGATTTCGTTTGCGATCGCATTATTATGTTTGCTGTTGTTGGATTTTATAACAACTCCGTCAGGCAGAGAAGAAGACAACAAAGGTTTCTTCTCTTTAAAAAATAGTTCCTAGTGTGTGGACACCATGACTGAGACGACCGGACTGAGATAATAGGACTGAGATAGGAAGAGTAAGGTTAGCAAAACAGGTAGATTTCTCTGTCGCATTGGTTGAGAATGTTCTGTTTGTCTCCAAGAAATCTGTGCAGCCGTGGTTGTTCCTCGTCGGACCATGACAATTGATGGCATCCTATGGACATACAGCATCTCAAATTAGGCGGTTACTGGTGGTTGTTTGCTGCCACCTCGCTCCTGTCGTCTATGAAGGTATCACATGGACACACACCTTGTCTCTGAATGGGTTGGTAGTGGTTGGCTACTCGCATCTCTCTCTGACCGTCAGACCCTCTTACTCTCACTTTAACACGACTGTTATACCCTCTCTGTGACTGCCATCCTCTTACCCTGCCAATAGCTCCAATGGTCTAGTAAAAATGTTGCTGCTGTGTGACAGTAAAATGTAATGCAAGATGTAGCCAAACCCCAGTGGGTCTGGGGTCAAACATTGCCTTCTACTATCTACGCTGCAAAAGACGAGGCGAGGTGGAGCCAACCCCCCCCCCCCATTTACATCTACTCTAATATAGCTACATTAAAGATAATGAGTAATCATTAATTGTTAATACTTATATAAAGCCAGATCAAGTTTCATTAATGGTTAATACATGTATAAAGCCATATCATGTGTCATCGGTTCCGGATTACCCATTAAGCACACTAAGCACGTGCTTAAGGCACCAGCCCAACAGGGACACCAGAAAAAATAAAAAATAATTGTTGATGATAAAATTGAATGAATTACATATGACATTTCGATCTGCATATACGAGTATTTTGATTTGGAATGATGGCAACACTGGTATTTGCCCACCTTTTAATCTTTAAATATTGGTTGTTGTGTTGTTGTTGTTGCTGTTTTTTGTTGTTTTTTTTTTTGTTTTTGTTTTTTTTTTTAGTTTCACATTTTGAAGGGGGTGGAGGCGCCATAATATTTTCAGTGCTTAGGGCCCTTGAAGGCCTTAATCCGGCACTGTTTGTCATTAATTGTTAAAAGATATATAACTCATTTGCAGTATCTACTAACTCAAGCTGGAAATGCACTGCTACTTATCGAGTTCAGGTAAGAGAGAGAGAGGAGAGCGACATATATGTATTTTTACTGTCGCATTCACTGCGCAATGGATTTTTTAAACACGGAAAGGGAAGGGGGAGTGCAGACTTTGTGGACGCCCATGTCCACACATAAGAAATATTAAAAGAAAAGCAGGAGAATATTTTATAAGAAATCTATAAAAGATTTTGCCTTGAAGCGAATAATTCCTATCTTGGCCCACCTTAAAATATTTATAAAATGCACATGTCAAAAAAGAATTTTAATGTTGGAGCTGTAGAAAGTGTTGTTTACTATATTTTTTTTATCTTAACTTATAAAACGTAAAATTTATGTGAGGTTAACTGAGTATGTTCTCTCTCTCTCTCTCTCTCTCTCTCTCTCTCTCTCTCTCTCCATATATATATATATATATATATATATATATATATATATATATATATATATATTATAAAATAAACAACACCATAATACTAAAATCCGGATCAACAACCACTTTCCGAATTGATATTATACTTGCATACATTTATATAACACACAATGTGTCAAAAAGATTTAAAAACAACAGAAAAATATGCCCTAGTTGTACTGTTGTGTGTCATTGGTCTCTTCCTGGTTATTCAAGCTTTAATTTGATTGGTTACATTCTCAGGTCGACTTGTGCAGCAAATTGCATCTCTATGATGGCTCCGATATACGACGGTAGCGAGATTCTGCTGCCTTTGTCAAAAGCTTGTGGTTTACCTATAGATCAGGTAAGTCAACATAGACTGTTATATTAATTATAGAAACAAAATTTATACTCTTACCGTTAAATATTTTAGAAGAATGCTAGGAAGGGAGTCATCTCAGCAACAGCTGCAGCTTTGGGTCTTGACAGGAGACGAGATAGGCGCGCAAGTGGTTCAGATTACGCTGAAATGGGCGTATGCTTACTACGTAGTAGTAAGTTGGTACGTTAGTAAAAAAATTTTATTTATATTTTGAGGGCTCGCGCGGCGTGAAGTCATTATTAAGAAATAATCAACACATCACTTAAAATCAGTCCTAAGCTGAATCAAAACCAAACAAAATTCCATTCAACTGCATGGCTGACCCGACTTGAATTGTATTAGGCCGATAAATCAGCCCCTCACCCGTTCTGATATTCCTTTTCGGGACAGGTCTAGGCTAGAACTAATATTAGTACCCCTACACCTAGGGTAAATGGGTCATATTCCGACCGCTTTGGTCCCAACACTGCCCTATAAACATATCCGAATATAAGGCTATGTCAAAGGGTCGAAAGTCAACTTTGTATAACACCAACATTGAGATTAGGCCACAAATATCAGTCGTGGACAAGAAACATCCACAGAAAATAAGATTTTATTCAGTCCGATCAATGAGGTAATTCCGACCATGTCATGGATAATTCTGTCCACAACACCTGGCTAATTCCGACCAGCGTGCGGGTAATTCCGACTGGCATATGGGCAGTTCCTACCAATGGGTATTCCCGAGCATCCATGTACAACATAATCCACATATCTTTAATTCCATTATTTAATTAGATTCCGAGTAATGTGTTATTATCACATGAATTCCTGAAATTTTACAAGATATTTACAAATGTATATTTTCTATGCTTATACGCACTCCATAGTTGCAAAGAATGTATATCAGCTACCCCACACCCAAGCTAGACTTATTCAATAGATTATATAAGGAAATAGTTTTTTAAAATTAAAGAAATAAAAATTAAAAAGAATAAAAGATCGTTTTTTCAAGAGAAAAGTAGGCGCCTAGCATCAGTGGTAGTTTTGGGCGATGTAGTATACAAGGTGTATGCATTTCTGTCTGTCTTGTGGTTTTGTTTTGTCATGCCTGTATGTTTTAACTCTACTTCTTTTTAATTTTGTGTGTATTTATGTTGTATTGCTATATGTCTTGTTTGGTGTTAAAAGGCAATATAATAGTTATTATTGTTATTATTATGGCTTTCAAAAGAGATCTTAATTTCAGTACATTTGGGTTAACAATTATTCCGGAATGAAACATTAGCAAATTGGTCACAATTTAAAGGATAACAATGATCAATGTTTTCCTTGCAAAGATTGGCATCTTCTTAACGGGGGTATTATAGTATTCATCAGGTCTAGGCTAGAACGAATATTAGTACCCCTACACCTAGAGTAAATGGGTCATATTCCGACCGCTTTGGTCCCAACACTGCCCTATAAACATATCCGAATATAAGGCTATGTCAAAGTGTCGAAGGTGAACTTTGTATAACACCAACATTGAGATTAGGCCACAAATATGTCGTGGACAAGAAACATCCACAGAAAATAAGATTTTATTCAGTCTGATCAATGGGGGTAATTCCGACCATGTCATGGATAATTCCGTCCACAACACCTGGCTAATTCCGACCAGAGAAGGATAATTCTGACCAGCGTGCGGGTAATTCCGACTGGCATATGGGCAGTTCCTACCAATGGGTATTCCCGAGCATCCATGTACAACATAATCCACATATCCTTTAATTCCATTATTTAATTAGATTCCGAGTAATGTGTTATTATCACATGAATTCCTGAAATTTTACAAGATATTTACAAATGTATATTTTCTATGCTTATACGCACTCCATAGTTGCAAAGAATGTATATCAGCTACCCCACACCCAAGCTAGACTTATTCAATAGATTATATAAGGTAATAGTTTTTTAAAATTAAAGAAATAAAAATTAAAAAGAATAAAAGATCGTTTTTTCAAGAGAAAAGTAGGCGCCTAGCATCAGTGGCAGTTTTGGGCGATTTAGTATACAAGGTGTATGCATTTCTGTCTGTCTTGTGGTTTCGTTTTGTCATGCCTATATGTTTTAACTCTACTTCTTTTTAATTTTGTGTGTATTTATGTTGTATTGCTATATGTCTTGTTTGGTGTTAAAAGGCAATGTAATAGTTATTATTGTTATTATTATGGCTTTCAAAGAGATCTTAATTTCAGTACATTTGGGTTAATAATTATTCCGGAATGAAACATTAGCAAATTGGCCACAATTTAAAGGATAACAACGATCAGTGTTTTCCTTGCAAAGACTGGCATCCTCTTAACGGGAGTATTATAGTATTCATCTGTTAAATACTCTCATTTCGCTTTTACCCTGCCCCCCTTCCAAGTTTTCCTTATTTGTCAGTATATAGCCAAAATGCCTAATAAATAGTTGCACGCAATCAAGAGACAGTTGTTTCAATGATCCAGAAACTAATTAGCTATTTATTTCTCTGATGTGGCATTATTTAACATATTTCTAAGTACCTATGTTTAGGAAAGATATTCCAACAAACATATTGGTAGCACTTCAGTTTAATAGGCAGCACAAAAAAACATGTTAAAAGAAAATTTATTAAAACAGGCTATAAATTTCATTGCAGTTGAGCTAATTCTGAATATACTTTTATTCCGCTGCTCCTAGTATTTCTCCTTCCTTTACAGTCTTAGAGTTTGAAGTATTTTTAGCTTCAGTCTTTTTTTAGCCTTTTTCTCTTTAACATTTCTTTTTTTGTTTTCTTCCTTCGCTGGTTTTTGCCTTGAGAATGAGAGCCATTTTCTTCTCATAAATTATGTCATCACTCGTCAAAAGACGACACGAGTTGATGGCATATTTCGACTTTGGCCTTTGTGTTCCGTCTGCAATGGCAGTACCAAAAATATTATCTAATTCAGGATTCCAAGATACCCCAACATCAAAATTGGCACTCTTGTCATCATTACTCATTGATGACAATGAAGTATGTGGCATTTCTATCTGTTTCTTATTCCCGCCTTCAAGCAGTGATGTTCCATTTGCCAAATCGATGAGAAGTGTGCTGGCATCAAGCTCGTCATTGGTTGTACTAGCCAAAAGCACATCTGAGCCAATGATGTATGGAGAATACTGAAGGTTTTCAACTGCCTTGCTGGGTACCTCTACTAAAATAAGTCCTTCGTGTGGTGTTGTTTCGGTATCATTGGAATCCTGAAATGTCATTAAGGCTGATGGAACTTTTGTGACAGAGATTGTGTTACATGCATTAAATGCAGAAGCTACAGCGTCTGAAGTTGTTGAATTAGATGGTATGTGAACGAGACTACTGATTGATGATGATGTTGAAAGGGCAGGCTCAGGCTGAGGCCTATCATATGGTACTGATGGCAAGAAAGCAGACTCTGGTATAGCTGCTATATTGATTGGGAAAAGACCAGATCCTTTGAGGCCACTTATTATATTGCTGGATGTGAATGCGTCTTGCCATGCCAGACAGACTAATCTTGGCCATGTGGCCTTATTGATAAGTAATCCAGGATTTTCTGTCAGGAACTCTGTGCATACCCTGTTGTAGGCTTTACTGAAAGGCCCAAAGACACTTCTATCTAAGGGCTGTAAATGGGTGGTGTGTGGCGGTAATGCTAAAATATGGATATTCTCTTGTTTTGCCTCTTCTAGTAATCCAATGACTTCTTGCAACCCATGAGAATCGAGGATCAAAAGCTGTGGTTGCTCAGGGCCACAATTCTTCAAGAAAACTCCCCATAACCATTCTTCACCTAAAATATCGCACATCCAAGCTTTATCCTGGTAGGTCCATACTGTACCAAATGGGGCATCCATGCAGTTAAATGACTGCAAACACTTCTTTGTCTTCCCCCTGGCAGTGCACATGGGAGGCATTGCTGTTCCTGCAGCACTGATACAGGCGAGGATTGTAACATTTTCTCTAGAGTTAGATGTTCTACCAATTACACTTCTGGCCTCTTTTCTGGCACACATTTGTTGGGGTGTGTTCAAACTGTTCGCCTGTCTCATCACAATTCCATATTAAATGAGGACTGCCATGTAGATTTAAATTTTGTAAATATTTCTTTGAAAATATTGGAAGCATTTGTCAACAACTGTGGGGTTCATTTAGAACAAATAGATTGATAGCTGTTTGGATGGGTAGATGGATGGATGGAATTATAATTATTGGAACATAAACTTGACTGATTTTGAATATTTGGGGAGAAAGTTTAAAAAATATGATCACGGTTTGATACATGATAAAAACAGCAGCCACATCTTAATACTTTTGTGCATCAATAATTCAAATAAATATCGAATGATCAATCATTTAATTCATTGATCAAAGTTTATTGATTGATCTGATTGTCAGTTTATTGATTTACGCATAAAACTAGATGCAACCAAATAAAGAGCCTTAAAGATTTTATCATATGCAAGATTGGTCAGAAATACCCCTAGCACAGGAAAATATCATGGGTAATTCTGACCATTTTATTTCTTTGGAGATATTGGAAAAATACAATTAATTGGATATATACTAAAGTTTAGATTGCAAAGATTAAACTCTCTTTGTGAAGAAAAATCAATGACATACATTTATAATATGATAATACAAACCTGGCAAGCGAATTGTGCAGACCCAAATCTTTTTTGATGAAACTTGAAATTCCCGCTTGCAACATGTTACCGGAATAGCACTTGACATATCTTTGCGTTAGCATGATCTCACGATCTTTGGTACCATTAGGGTAACCACTCCAGGTTACAGAGATGCTTTTCTTTTTTGGTATTTGTTAATATGCATCGGATATTTACTTCCTATATTTTTGATATTATAATCATGAAAGTGGACAGAATTACCCAGGTGGTCGGAATTATACCTACATACCCTACCTCACGGACAACATCGAATCAAGTTGAGGTTACGACATCGTAGCTAGGAGAGGTCCATCAGTATCAACACAGATTTGGGGGGTTGATTTATCGGACTAGGATTGTATCACCTCACATTTCTCTGTCAGACTTGCAATGCAAGTTGCATGCAGATTTAGTGTATTTTACTTTCATTTTAACAGAAACTATACAACTCTGTTGGTAGTAGAAGACGTTATAAAGCAAGTTGATAAAATATGACAAAGAACACAATAAGGTAATGCTAACTAACTGATAATAAGGTTATCTTACCCTGCATCGAGAACATGTTTGATTTCATGCATTGTGAAATTGACATTTAGGATAATGTGGGTTGCCTTACCTTTGGGTATGTTTCGTAAGTAACAACGCGGGAATAGGATGCACTGGGTCAAAAGGGAATTACATTGAGGACATAAAAAAGAAAAACATATTAAAATAATAATATAAAAAAATCTGACCTGAAAAAAGGTACCTCCACATCAAATAGGTGTTAACTGATCCATTGGCAAATGTCATATCATGTAGGTTTGTTGTTATTAGGCCCTGTGGTTAAGATTAAGCTTGTGACATGAATACAATTATATTTGGATTTGTTTTGATGTAGCATTTTAAACCTTGGCTTCAATAGCTTACCATATGTCCTCAATAATATTGAGATCTGGGGTGTGTGATGGCCTGGTTATGGGTTCATTTTTGTAGTATGCTGGTTCCCCCCTCATTAACAGCCCCCCTGACCAGTGGCCACCAACTTTTTTTGGTCAGAATCCCTTGGCATAGACAAGTTTGTGTTTAAAAGTACCCCTCAAGAAAGGCCACCCTTCTAACGCAACCAGCATATTAGTGCAAAACTGTAAAATTTACCTCTCAGAAATAACCGTATTTTATTTTGATATGTGTCCAGAACCAATATTTTTTTACAGTAAGGTAAGTAATCCAATTACAGTAAAACCTGTTATGAGAGACTGCCCCTTCTGCCAACAAAAAGTGGTCTCTCAAGACAGGTGGTCACCCATAGCAGGTTTGTACAAAAAGACCAGTTTCAAAGGTCCAGTTTCAGAACAATTTCAAGAAAAATAACCACAATCACTGCACATATAGTCTATTCTTTATTAACAGTTCTTGCTAAAATATTGTATGTATTCATCTAAAAACAAAATTATATAGCAATAAAGATATACTTCTATCATTAAACATGAAATCACATTTACATTTGAAGATCACATATATTAGCATATGGAATCATTTCTGAATTACTCCTTTTCCTTTATAACAACCTGAATTTGTTTTACTGACATTTAAACCGCTTTTTTGCGAGTGGTCTGCTCTTTTGCACTTCTTTCAGTTACAATAATTCTTTTCTCCAGCCTTTAAGTTAAAATTTGTCTCTTTTTAGTTGGAGGTTCTTCCATTGTTATTAAGGTTCTAGGTGTTAAAATTATTAGTGCTCAGTTGTAATATCGAACGTAAAGACAGTTTGGACTGGGCTGTGGGTAAATATGAAAAATCTATACATGTGCATTGCATATCTAACAATTAATGAAATAAAAAGAAACAATTATCTCATCCAAAAAAAGAACCATTTACTTAGAGACAAAAGTCAACAGCTTCATTCAAAGAAGACATACAGGGATTAACTTTATAAACAAAGTGTGTAACCCGGTCGCACCAACTTGAATAGACGACAGCTTTGTGATTGGGATGTAATCAATTAACATCGGGGGGAAAAACAACAAACATCACTTGTCTTGAACACTATCAGTCGAATCCCGCAAACGATTCTCTCTTGCTGGTTTAATAGACAATGATCTTATTCACCCCCGGCAATATGGATTAACTCTAAAGACAAACAAAACTATATGCGACCACTACATCACCTGTGGCACTACAACCGCTTATTCGTGACATGTACATTAGGTGGCAGGGTTACAGTTTCGTAAATTGGCCCCTGGCAAATTTCTTAACTTAAGGCTATGGTGTGAATTTTTCAGCTGTTATTGTTTACTAATTAAAGATATGGATATATTTGTGGACTAGATGTTTCGGGCTTGTGTTCTTGAAATTGATGTCAGGCATGTACTCCTTCCATAGTTACTCTGCAGTATGTTGATAGTGAAATACCAATAGTCGGCTAGGAAGAAGAGCTAGCCTCCCATAGCATAAACTTCTGCTATGAACTGTCATTGACTTCTCTGGTCAAGTGGATAATATTCTTATGCTTTGTTTTAATATAGGTATCTAAAAATACGGACCTTTTTGATCTCACGTGTGTATTTGATTTTTTTATACTAGGTCACTGATTGTGGCATTAAATTTGTACATAAAAACTGGCCCCTGCCCCCTTAGCCTGGTTTACGGACTGTAGCATCTATCACCAGTAGCAACAATCTTTCTTTTTTCTTTTTGTAATATTCCTTTTATGTTTGCTTTTTTATGAGAACAATCATTACAAATCAAGCGGTCATTGTAACAATTGATTACATAAAGGTCATTGGTGTCATGCTGTTCTCGCGATACAGTCATTCATAAGACCAGGAAGCAAGCTAAGTAGGGGAATAATTAGTCTGGTTCCCTGCTTTGTAAGCTCCCTGGGTTGCCCACCCTTATATGAATAGCGGAAAGCAGCGCAGGGAGTATACAAAGCAGGGAACCAGACTAGGAAATAATCTACATATACTTTAGTCTGGTTTATGACAGAAACTATGCAACACTATAAGCATAATTTAAAAAAAAACATTCTGACATCGGTAGCGAGCCTATTTTTTTAAAAAAATTTCTTTTTATTTAGAACGGTATGAGCGGTGGTTCTTACATGGATTAAATAAAGGTCAGTGGAGTTTATCCTTGTTTTTGCGATGCGGTCATTCATAGCAGTGTCAAAATGCATATTTTGCCAAGACATTGCGGTCGCTGGTAGCGTTCAGCAGGTGGCCGCTCATAACAGAGCGTTTATATAATAAAATCGATCCGTGCATTACGATTGTGGTCGGAAATGACAGGTGGTCGCTCATAGCATAGGTCACTCATAGCAGTTTTTACTGTACTTTTATTGATGTCTGTTTCCCTGTCAGGTTTTCATTACTGAAAGAAGTGTTGGCTAAAGTATGTACCACTAAGGTTAATATTATATCATTAATGCTGATGTTTACAGGAAATGGGGTCAACATTGTTGTGATAGAGTTTTGGGGTTCACACAGTGGTTGAGTGTTTTTCAGTGATTGATTGTTTTTCTTGGATAGTTATAGTTGGACTTGGACATAATTGCCTAGCTCATATAATGGGTAGCATAAGCTAAACATAGATTTTGTTGATTAACACCCAGAAAAAATTGCAGTGCAGTACAATTATCAAGAGAAGAATAAATCATTGCAAAACTGTCATCAAGTAAATGGAGAATTTATACTTTAGAAGAAAAAGTAAAAGTTATTTGACTTGATGAAAACGGGGAGAGTTTAGTTCATGCTGAAATTTTTATGTTGCGAAGACTCAGATAAACAACATCGTAACAGATAAGGAGAATATTTTGCAGCAATTGGAAAATGGAGTAAATAGAAAGAGAATTATTTTAAATACCAAGCAGTATATGTACCAAGATTTAAATGACATTTTTGACTGGTTTTGCAATGCGCATGACAACAATGCGCATGACTGTTGGTTGAGCAAACCAATAAGATAATGATTGTGAAACTTTTAATTGATTGTGTGTAAAGGGAGACTACTTCTTTTTAGATGCATGCAAAACAAAAAGATTATTAAAACTCCTGTTTAAATGGTAAGCTAAATAGGGCTTCCAATCTACTGAAGTTGATCAGAATTATTTATTCCCTTCACAAATTACAAATATAAAACTATAACCATATTTTGTAGGTGCAAACTTTCATAATTAGGAACATGATGATTACATGATTAAGCTATTAAATTGTTGTGTTAATAAATTTAAACACATTCTGATGACTTGTTTGAGTTTAAATGTAAAATCCTTTGTAGTATTTGTAAATAATGTCAAACAAGAAAACCATGTCCTTCTATGCTTTAAATTATAGACACATCACATATGAATGAAAGGAGTTTGGGGATTACATACATTTTAGTTACATAAGACTGAGCAGCCATAAAAAGTTGATTTCATTTGATAAAGTTGTAGAACAAGAATAACAACACAATAAAAAATATTTTTTTACGGTTGAAGTATACATGTCATTAAAAGAAATTACACCTGTACATTTATTTGCATTTTGAACTCTTGAGCAATGATAAAACTGCATCAGAAACAAAAATTAAAGTTTGCTGTTAGTAGGCAATTATAATTGATCATCAGTTAGTTGATTGGAACTAATTATCAATTTATGAAATTCTGACTGTTTCCCATCACTAATTAAATGCTTTGAAGTTATTTGTAGCTTTCTTACTATATACGCATACTTCTCACAAATAAAGTCCTTCTCTGGGAAGGCCACTCTGTGTCCTATTTAAATATTAACCAGACAGCTATCCTGCTCTTAGGTTTATTTTCCCTATGGAAACTCTTTTGCAATAGTTGACGATAAATTCGTCAAGATGCTGATGCACTTGTCAGTCAGCCTTCTCATCCACTGTGGTGAGATTTCCAACACCGCTGTAGGTTAATGCAACCTCTGAATCATAACCATTCTTCATATACATTACGTACCGAATCAAAATTAGTCATTAATGCATGATATCCATCGACATAGTGATTTCACCCAGCATTGAATCTTTGCCAGCCAAGGTTCCGATATGTTAAACCCTATCTACACCTTGGTGGATCGAGCAGAGATTTGTGTGCTTTGTGTTTGTGAATTTAATTGGCTGTGGTGGGAAAGCCACCACATCCAGTCAAAATTAAGTTGTTTAAATTTGAACACAGTTCCTACATGATTGAGACTAGGGGAGCACACAACTTGAATGGACTCATAAATAAGCATTTTTCCACTGCAAGTCCATGTTTGTAAAATACCTTTCACTTAAATACACCTGTAATGGTTTCTCTCTGGTACGTAGTTTTACTTTCAAAGTTAAATTTACAATTGCCTCCACCAATTTCGACCAGTGTACAATGCAGCACTGTTATGCTACTGGTTAGTTGGCATTTGCATACTAATGGAGGCAACTAAATCCAATAGATGTCACTAGGACAAAGCACTAAAATATCTGCTTGATCCGGTGTAGATGGGGTTAACATATCAGAACCTTGGTTGCAAAGATGCAACCATTGGGACAAGGCAATAATGCAGATATAATGTCACAAAAGTAGATGAAATGTTTAAACATTCTAACTAATGTGGCAATTCCATATTCAACACCCCATCAAAGTAACGCAGGTGCAAACAGATCATTTTCTTTGCTGGAAAAAAATCCAGAAAGATCTTGTTGTGTGTTTGAAAAACAGTACATGGTACCATCCATTCTCTGATCATTGTAGTGTGGTTTAATGCCAAAATTTTTCAGCACATGATAGGCTATACATGGCGGCTGGTATATGTGATTGGAGGAAGAGCCTGGGACCCCCTGAGAAGAACCACCGACCCACAGAAGCTACTGGCGAATCTTTCTCACCTACCCATGAGACTCGAATCCACATGGGTAAAGCAGATGCCAAGATGATAACGACACTTGCATCACTTTCAAACTGAAAAGTATAAAGACCAATAAGTTTAGAGATGAAATTTTCATGTTTTGCAATTGTTTAATTTTTTTGTGGCTGTGATCATGTGAAGTGTGTGCATATGTGTGATTGCGAGTTTGTGATATCGGACTTTGCTAAGCTAGGGACCAACCATTTGATTTCTGGGAGATGGGGCAAAGACTTAATTTTTTAAAAGAAATTTCTTGTCCCTAGGTAGCTTAGAAAAGATTTCTTGACTAGTTTTATTCATTTATCAGTTCAAAAAAAAACCATTGTGGTGTCTGGAGATAAAATAAAAAATTTTCTGGATTAAAGTCAAAATCTCTGCATGAAAACTAAAACCTACAGTCTACTGTTTCCTGTTGGTGTTAAATGCTTCATAGGTAACAGCTATTTTATCTTTTTTATTCAGATTTGAATTTCCAGTCACTTTCAATAGACTGATAAGTTGCTCATAATTGTTTTGGCACATTGACATCCCCTTCCTCGTTATGACCTCAAAAACACTTTTACAGTCTCTAAAACAGTTCAATGCTGTCTGGAAGGTTGGCAGGTATTCTGTGTTGTTGATCAGATTGGCATGTAAGCTTCTATCATCAAGACCTCAGACAAGTTACATCACGAACAGTATCCACTCATCTGATTGGCTGATTAGAATTTGATCAGATATTATATACACAGTATAAGTTTTTATCATCAAGATCTTAAATGAGTGATTATGAGCAACAGTGGCACATATTAATGTGGTGCCTTGCATCTGATTGGTTGAGCTTGTGAACACTCAATAGACCAAATTTCTAATCAGATTTGATGAGACCCATTTTCTTAACATTCTGTCATCATATGTATGACATATTAACGAGGTAAGTTTGAATCTGATTGGTTGAGCTGGTAAACACTCAATAGGCCAAATTTCTAGTCCGATTTTGATAAGACCCATTTTGTTAACATTCTGTCATCATATAACACATATTAACAAGTAAAGTTTGAATCTGATTGGTTGAGCTTACATGCACTCTAGGAACCATATTTCTGAACAGATTTTGATCAAACTTTGTATGTTAGCATGTATCATCAAAGTTTCAAATGAGTTTGATTACGGGTGGCATCCATGCATAATAATTATGATGCCATGCAGCTGATTGGCTGAGATTTTTAAGATTTAGAAATGATGTTTCCGAACATACTTTTATAAGCTTTGCTATATGTAAGCTTACGTTATCAAGATCTTAGATTAATTTGATTATGAGCAAGATCTCAAATTAATTTAAGTATGAGCAAGATCTCAGATTAGTTTGTTTATTAGCAAGATCCACAAATATTAATGAGGATCCCAGCTGACAAAAGGGTGAGAATCAAACCCACAGCATTCTGGTCATGAGCCAAATGCCATATCCACTGATCCACCACAGGTAGGGGTCTAATGGTTTCCATGTTATTACAACAGCAGCAGAGCCCTGGGGGGTAAGGACAGACCCAGGAATTGATGCTGTCAGTGCAGTTTAATTCCACTTGTAATGCCAAGTATAGAGTAATTTGATTGGCTATGAAGAGTTACTGAGTTATCAATTAGGGTAATGGCAATGGCCAAGGTGCAGGGAGAGATTCAAGTGATAATGCAGGTTGTATAAATGACTGGTTCATTTTATGCTCAGAAAGTGATCCAGCTGGAGAGAAATACAGGGTGCAGTTCTCCTGCCATTTTGGAGTCCTCCTGTCTCTCAGATCACCATTATACCAATTTAAAACTGCAGTGTTCCATTGACATGTATTTCACTCTTCTGTTTATTTAATTTAGTATAGACAGATGAATGTGATTTTTCTGTTTCTACTTGAAAAAGATGACATTTCTAAACTTTATTGTCAGCATTGCATTCTCTCTTTGCAAACAAAAACACCCTACCCTTTGTTCTAAAAGTACATACTCCTCCAAAAAGATGAAATCTTGGCTTGAACACTGTATGGTTGAAAAAATAAGGTAATTGAGAACAGCATTAAAGGACAATGTATGAAATACAGTATTTGCTCTAAACTTTTCTTTCCGCTCAACAGTTTCAGTACATGTGTGTCATTGCATTCACAAGCTGACATGTCTGCTACACAGGTGAGCAATATCAAACCAGCTGAAGCCTCAATGTTACGATATAAAATATATAGGATATTATAAAGGTGAGGCAAGTATCTTGTATATGAAATAAATCTCAGCCCCAAGTGGTCTAAAGCACTCACTGTTCCAGACCACTGCCATCTCACCTCTGTCTGCATGGGTTCAAGTCTCAGGCTCGGCTAACGTGGGTATGTGAGAAAGCCTGCCAGTAGCTTCTCGTGGGTCGGTTGTTCTTTCCGGGGTTTTCCAGAATTCTTCTCCACCAGTTACACTGGCCGCCATGTATAGCCTATCTTGTGCTGAAAAATGGCGTTAAACCCTACAACAACAACAATCTTCGGAGAAGCTGACTGAAATTGAATAGGGGAAGATTGAACATCATGCAGCCACAATAATTATCTTGGAAATAACAAAAAAAATGACGGCTTGGCTGGAAAGTAGATGGCAGTTTAGCTGGTAGCTGGTCAGTAAGGAGAAACATGAAACCATTGGAGTCTTTACTTTTGTTTGAATAAGCACACATTTAATGAAGCATGATAAATGTAACAAGAAAACAGCTTGAAGCTAGAAGGCATTTGGTCAAATTCTATTTTCAGTTTTATTATTCATTTATCCCAAGAGAGGCTGGTTGATTTAACCCAAATATTTAATGGAGAAATCAGAATATTTGAGTGTATTTTGTAAAATTGTTTCAAAATTTTCCAAAAAGTCAGTTTGCAAACCTAAATTTGAGTTCAAAGCACAGGACAAGTTATTTTAGCTCTTCCAGTCATAGATCTGGAGAACCTATGGGATGTTCTGTCATCTGTCATATCTTTAGCACATATGTGTTAACTGCTCCAGTGGTCTAAGTGATATGACTGAAAAATTGGTAAAGTTATGTTAAAATTCCAAATCTCACAGACACACACACACACACACACACACACACACACACACACACACACACACACACACACACACACACACACATGTATCTTATCACTACTGCCATAAAGCTTTGCACACCAATTCATAAGATGGTTTTGTTGGTCCTAAATGAAAATGGTGCTCCTCCAGCATTAAATGACATCGCTGTAGTGGCATATTGAAAGTAATTTTTTTTTTATCCCCTACACCTCCTCAACAGTTATTTATATCAGCATTGTGTTTGATTAAATATTTTTTTATTATGTTTGGTTGGTTTCAATTGAAATTGGCACCAGTTTGATGTCAGGTATGGTTGCCATCTTGAAAATGTTATCAGTATTTCTCCAGAATGAAAGTCATATCAGCATGGGGTTTTCACAGAGAGATTTCATACGATTTCTAGATTGTTGTGAAAGTGCTGATCTGACTTTTAATGTGACAGACACATGGCCATTTGAACATTTTGTTATCACTTCTCTTTGCTGGCTGGTTATTCAACATTGTTCTTTCACCAAAAGACTTCTTGTTATGTCTAGTTGATACTAAAGAGAAGTGGTGCCAGTCTGATATTCAATATGGCTACCATTGCATCCAACTTGAAAATTATGTAATTGTTACTTCTCCAAACAGAAAGTCATATCAAGATGTGGTTTCCATCAGAAGACTTCCTATGATGCTTTGTTGGTCCTAAATGAAAATGGTGCCAAGAAGATATCCAATATGACCACCACAGCAGCTGATTTGTAAATCTGTCCCTTCTGAGGGACTTTTGTTTAAACTTCTTATAAATTTTTTTTATTTTTTATTTAAAAGATAATTTGTCACTGGTTTTGTTTTTTTTCAAGCTCACCATGCCATAAGGCAATGTGAGCTTATGGCATGGAATCATATGATAGGTATCATCTGCATCTAGTTTTCTTAATAAACTATTAAATTTTTTTACCTCAAGTATGATGTGGTATAATTTGTCTAGTGACTAGGCCATGTCTGTATGTCTATGGCATGCTACAGGACCCGTAACTTCTTAGTCCTGTAAAAAAAAAAATTGGTCTCATTCACAACTCCAGGACGACATGGCAGATTACATATACACAGACCACTCTTTTTGAGGATGTATTAAATGAGTGGTGTTGCTCTGTTTGTTTATACGGATTCACAGGGCTGCAGTCACAGATGTCATTCACAACATTGATATGGACAAACAATGGTCTGACAGGAAATTTACTGGCCAAGGGATATATGAATAATGCTAATTTTTAAGCTCTTGTATAAAGTTTGTTAGTTCACCTAAGTTATGTGTTTACTCCACTAAAACGCCTGTTTAGAGAAATGGTCTGCTATAAAGTTATGTCAGCAGGTGAGTGATATCTAGCACATTTGGGTCTCTTGTCTATCTTTGTTTTATTTTTTTAATATTTTTTTAAAAAAGAAAATTTAACAGACAGGATTGCAATTGGCATTGTGGCAAAAGGCACTGTATGTTGTCTCATTGTACACTTGCAGGTGATTCCTAACTTGTGTAAGTAAGACTGTAAATATACCACACATAACATGTTTGTGACCTCAAATGTCCAGTCTTGTGAAGACCTGCAGTAAGGACAAATTATCATTAAACCCATGCCTTTCTTACTACAATATATTGTGGTTTCTGTTATCTTCAATAATCAGTGTGTACTGATGTATTTTTGACCATATAACTTTTTTCAATGTTTATTTTCTCTTTATTTTAATTGCAATACATTGAATCTAGAAAAAAAAATTATAGGTTCACATAAACTTTATTGGTTTTTTTTCTCAGTTGTCTAAATATACCTTTTAACAGCAAAAATAAGAAAAGTTAAAATGTCCAGTATATTTTATATGTCTTGATCCATACTGCCTGCGTGAAGTAGTGAAGCTAAAATAAAAGTAAACATTTTTAGAATAGTCTTCCACTATTCTTTTTAATTATGAAAATACGGACAAGTGGGTCTTTTATAATGACAAGCATTTTAATTTACATATCCACAGACAACTTGATTTTGACAAAATTTCCGCACCCATATATATATATGTGTGTGTATATATATATATATATATATATATATATATATATATATATATATATATATATATGTTCAGAAGCAGGTGATCCTTGAAAACATGTTCCAGGACAGTATCAGCCAGGTGTGGTAACAGGTCCATTGGCTAATATCCGTATATTCTACATGTGTCTTTGATGCAGTATATCACCCAGGGGTGTAAAATTGAGGGTTAAAAAAAAAAACCTTGATGTCAGAAATGGGGGCCGAATAAAAAATGTGGGGGTCAAAAATGTACCGACAAATTTTCATCTGACCCATACTTTTTCAGCTTGAAATAGGATATTGCAACATTCTCTCTCTCTATAAATACAAATAAACCAACATGCACAATTAACACACAAATGCATTGTCCATTCAAAGAAAAATTGTATTAGTTCATTTTTCTTTTAGTTTAAATTCGTACTTTTAACAGTCTCCTTATAATCTTTTTGTAGCAAGATTATAGACCAACACATTACATATAAGCCAATATGAAAAGCCAAATAAATCTTTTTAACCAAATTACAGTTAATTTACTGCCTGTGATAACATGTGTACTATCATCGGTTTCATTGTACTTTGTCCTAAAACACATTTATCCAAAAATCAAAGAGGCTAATGATTAATCTTTTCTTTATTAAGTTATACTTGAACTTTTAGATCGTTCTTTTGTTGCAGCAAAGTTAAAAATCAACAAAATCTGCAATGACCCCCTGACTTTCTAATCCAAATGACACATTTGTCTCTGCAAGTTTACTGATTTCTTTGTTGTGAAAGAATGTTTTGGGTGATAATGTATTCTCCAGATATCTTGTGGCAAACAAGGGCAGATTTTTTAAAATTCTTAAACCCTGCCACAAAAGGATTATTCACTTTTGCAGTCTTCACAATCACGCAATCAGAAGGCACACCAGTAATTCCAATGGATGTGCTGTATTCCAGTGAAGGGAATTATGCTCTCCACTTTTCATTAAAGTTAGATCCACAGTTACTCTTTTGTGTTCTGCTTCTTTCTCTTTCTTGGCTAATGATTCTTAGTGCACACCATTTTAATCTGGAGATCACATTTTTAGTGCAACAAGCATTGAGTTTAAACATCTGAATGACATCTTGCTGAGCTTGATGGAAATTGCATGAGAGCTCGCGAGATATGGGGAAGCTACTCTGTCATAACAGTGCCTATGCTAGTCTGGTTCCCTGTTTCGTATAGGAGATAAATCCTTATCTCATTGTGCAAATCCTTTGCATAAAAAAAACTCACGACAACAAACATGTGCATCAGTTTTCTCCAGCGTGCACAAATGTGCATAAAGGGAAACGTTGCTTTTATGGCACAAATTCTGACAGAATTTTTGAAGATGGAGAAATCAACATAAACTCGACCACTCTGGTGGCCTAGTGGTTAAAGTGCCCATCTTGGATATGGGAGGTCGTGGGTTCAAACCTCGGCAGTCATACCAAAGACTTTAAGGGCGCTCACCAGTTATTATAAACTTTTGAGAGAGTGACTAATGTAAGGTGAAGTTGCTTGCATTTAAAACATGCACATTGGAGAGAATGTTGGCATACCTTTATGCTACTTTGATGTAATGTGACTGACATTTCTTTGGATGTTGTACTTTTGGAAATTGTAAATGATCTTAGCACACTGCTAACTAAAATGACTGCTCCCTTGTGCACCAAAACTCAGCCTGAATTTGTCTAAAGTACACTATCCTTAGCAGCTGTTAAAATAGGGAAAATGAATTTTGCCAGACTAGACAATACTAGCTTCTGAAAGTGCAATGAATGAATTACCAAATATATAAAATGTAAAAAAAAGTTATTGGCTCTTTTTTTTTTATAATTTACCTCTGAAGTTCAGGAAGTGAAAATGACCAAGTGGAGCTAGCACTTTTTTGAAAGGTGCACCTCTGGAGTAAGGCCAAGCTCTATAACCCATATTACACCCATCAATCATACACCAAAATAAAGGGAATTAAAGGTTCTTTGAACAATACCTAAGATATACAAGGTCTTTTTTAAATAGCCAGTATAACTAGTGAGGAAACCTGAGAAATTCTTTTTCTTTAAAATTCTAACCCTATGCAAAATACCAAACTGTAGAGCGCCACCTTAAAAAAATATAAAAATATATGCAATTATTTTTCTTATTTTCATATTATTATGTATGATGTTCTGAATAAAATGGTACCTTAACATTGATTTTATGCATGAAAATAAGCTAATTATGCTTATTTTGCACTTGCAGACATAATTTGCCATGAAGCATATTTGTGTGAGTAGTGACCTTAATTATGGGGAAATTAGAAGTCTTGGAATATAGGAATAAAGTCAACTTAAATTTAAAACTGTTGCATTAAGTAAAAGAAATATATAGTGAAAATGTTTCTTTTCATTTATTTGCAATGAAATTAAAAAAATTAATGATGACAAAGCAAATTTGCTTTCTTCCATATTAAACAATAAGCTAATATTTTACCCTTTGACCTTTGACCTTTATGAACCTCACCTGTTCCATCCCTTTTCAAACTGTAAAATTTATTGTTGACATCTTAGGAATAATTATGGCTAGTTTCATGTTCCGGTCTTTCAGAATAACACTGGTTGCCATGTTGACAAAATGCAATGCACATTTTTAAAATAACTCACTTTTTATCGGTGGGGGGGGTTGTACCTGTTTGAGACTCATGACTCAAATAAATACTGTTCTGAGTGGGGAAATACAAGAGAATTATTCAAAAGGACTGTTTTGATGCTTGCAACTTAAATATTTCAGCCATACGATCAAAATTAAATCATACAATAATAATACCTATGTGCAATTTAAGGGGACGCTCACCAGTTATTATGTACTTTTGAGAGAGTGACTAATGTAAGGTGAAGTTGTTTGCATTTAAAGCATGCACATTGGAGAGAATGTTGGGATACCTTTATGCTACTTTGATGTAATGTGACAGACATTTCTTTGGATATTGTACTTTTGGAAATTGTTAATGATCTTAGCACACTGCTAACTAAAATGACTGCTCCCTTGTGCTCCAAAAATCAGCCTGAATTTGTCTGAAGTTCAGGAAGTGAAAATGACCAAGTGGAGCTAGCACTTTTTTTGAAAGGTGCACGTCTGGAGTAAGGCCAAGCTGTATACTCTATAACCCATATTGCACCCATCATACACCAAATAAAGGGAATTAAAGGTTCTTTGAACAATACCTAAGATATACAAGGTCTTTTTTAAATAGCCAGTATAACTAGTGAGGAAACCCGGGGGAATTCTTTTTCTTTAAAATTCTAACCCTAAGCAAAATATGAAACTGTAGAGCGCCACCTTTTAAAAATTGTACTAATAGCTGCCTTGCTTGACACTCAGCATTAAGAGGTTAGTGTTAGGACTGGTCAACCTGGTGTCAGGATAATGTGACTGGGGAGGGGGGGGCATCATGCTACATGTTTGTGGCATGATGCCCCAGTGCTAGAAATCACTATAAACTGCAACACTGCAAACATCATAGCAATATGACTGAAAAATTGTTAAAGCTATGTTAAAAATCTAAATCACACACACACCATAAACTTGTGGGCTTGGAATATGTAGTGAGAAAGATATGCTTATTGTAATTTGTCAATAATTGGCTACATATAACGTTCTATACACTGGGTAAAAAATAAGATGTCAGTATATCAGTTAAATAGGAACAATAGTCCAACAAGAAATAAACTTCTTTTTTGGAAATAAAATTGTTATTACTGGTAGTTACTGCATGTTTTTTAAAAAATGATGGGAGCTTTACAACAGCATTTTGGTACTTTGTGTCATGTTGACTAGCATGCAATCCAACAGGTTCTCTCAATTTGTTATGCATCCTGACTTCAGTATTTTCAAACAGAGGTGTGCAAACTAAACCATACTAAAATTAAGAGTATAAAATACTATTTTTATCCTGGTAATATTTGTAAAGCCATCAGTAACCATTTAATAACTTCTGTTAGTATGGTATACTAGTGTACTTTTCATTCCTTCTGTCAGTATGGTGTATTTGTGAACTTTTGAGTCTTTCTATAATTTTCAGTCCTTCTGTGAGTATGGTATACTTGTGTATCTTTCAGTCCTTCTAGCAATATGGTATACTTGTGTAATTTTCAGTCTTTCTGTCAGTATGGTATACTTGTCTAATTTTCAGTCCTTCTGTCAGTATGGTATAATTGTGTACCTTTCAGTCATTCTGTCAGTATGGTATAGTATACTTTTGTAATTTTCAATCCTTCTTTCAGTATGGCATACTTTTGTAGCATTCAGTCCCTCTCTTATCCTGGCTTCAATAAAACACTGATTAAGCACTGGCATGCAATGTATTATTGTAGATCTTGCAGTATGAATATTATGGTCCATCAAGTGTCTCATAACACAGTAACTAGTTTATATGATTCAGTGATGGATGACATGTTGGTTTTGGTGTATTATGGCACAGCAACACATGAAGGTTATTTAGCGTCATGGTGATTACTGTGAAATACCTGGTCCAAGGACACATCACTGTAACCAATCCAGCCTAATCTAATGGCAGGATTCAAACCATTTCCAATTTGGCCATGAGTCTGGCAAGCTTACAAACTGCCACTTGATACCAGTTTTTATACTGAACCTACATCAATATAAGGCAATCTCATTTATGCATATAACACTGTAAACTTGTATGGTTTGACTAAAAATTATAATGAGTGACCTAGATAGATACATGTAGGAGTGAAATAATATTCCTATGCCATATTGTGTTACATATTTCAATACACATCCTGTGACATGATACTACATCAACATACATATCAACTTGAAGGTCTTGTTTTCTTTTGATTAGGATTGTCAGTGGTAGGTCGGGTGACATTTCATATGTGTGGACATGTTGGTTGTATTTCCAGTATACTCAGGATGTGTGAAGCAGATTGCATAGATACCTGCCAGGGGCTGAAAATTATGGTGGTCCGAGATCCGGGACAGATTTTTTTGACCGTAGATCAAGCTATTTTACTATGTAAATATAAGGGCACATTGTGGATAAACTGCAACTTTCATTTCTTGTCACATTCTCTTGAAATTCATAAGAATGATAACAATTAACAACTACAATTACTAAATTGGCTATAAAAACAAAAATATTATATTCTAATAGTGCCTGAGGAATTGCCCTCTCCCCAATTGATAAATAAGTAGTTCTGAACCCAAATTTAGTAATATGGAGGAAAAAAATTACCATATGATCCAGCATATTTCACCCACGAATATCTGACTTGCCAACCCTTACGATTTTGCTGTCTTACGAAGGTGACCCTTAAATACGGACTTGGGAATAGAAGCAAAAACTATGGAAATAAGATCACTGCAGTAAAATCCAGATAATTGGCTCGTCCGTGTTTGATTTGTATCTGTTTTTCAGATTAGATTTCGCAGAGTTAATCAGGGAACAAACTAATTTTACAATTACCTCAGACAATTTAAACTGCAGACATTTTTTCATGGAAAGCATCTTCATTATCAAATTTTTGTTGAAAAAATGGCATCCAATGAAGTATATGAGGTGAAGACAAAAGGAAAATATGCTTCATAAAATACTTATCAGTACAGAAGAATAAAAAAGAAAATTCAGATTCTTGTGAATAAAAGTGGGAAAGGACAAAATTATGTTATTGGACATCATGTGTTGATTTACGTCTCATGGTCTTATGATTGCAATTGTCATGTGAAATAAAAACAAATTCCAAGGATCACGTCAAGTTGAGAGATAGCAAGAAGCCATTTAGCTGCATAGAGTTTGGAACTGAAGTTTCTGCAACTGTACTAGAGGTAAATAAGGGGTACATGTACTTGACAAACTTTTCAATTGAACATAATGTTTACTGTCACTGCATCGGTTTCGAATACTGAACATTTTAAATGATATGTTTTCCAGCTTCACAACAGCAGTACATTATATGTTGTTACACATTAATGAAAACTGGTCAGACTTGAGGAAAAAATCAGCTGCCTTAATGAGAACGTCTTGCTCGGGTTAGCAGGTCAGAAATATGAAGTCTTTCATTCAGTGTTGAAACCCATTTATCATTTCTTAAGCTCTTTCTTTTAGGGAAATCATTTGAGCTGAATCAGAACCACTATTGGTGACAATGGTCTCTTCTTTGCCAAACCAACATGGGGCTTGCATGGCACTGGGTAATTTTGTGTATTTTTGTTGGTGGTATGTCCATTTTTTACAAGAAGTTGCTTAACTTAAAATGTAATATGTACAACTTTTTTAGCTGTTAGTGGAAATGACTGAAATTATACATATATACATATATATATATATATATATATATATATATATATATATATATATATATATATATATATATAAACAGACAATGTCAGCATCAAAGGTCATGCACCGGCAGTCAGGCAAGCCAGATACAATAGATAATGGAAAAGCGAGAGTTAATTTTCCTGGATTATCATTGTTAAATACCTAAGACGAGGTAAAAACAAATGTCTTTTGAGTTATAGTGCTTTGAATTTGTTTGTTTAACAGGTTATTTTGTAAGGTTAGTGGGAAATATAAGAGTGTAGTTTTATTGGTTGTCCCAGAAAAATTGTAACTATGCTTAATTTTGGTTTTCAACTCATTAAGGCCCAGGAGAGATTCAAGGGTCAATAAAAGATATTTCAAATACAGTGACACTTTTAAAAATATATTTTACCAATCTTCATATATACAAAATATGGACATAAGTTATGGTTGTGTGCAAGTTTGGCGGAAGGGAAAATAGAGAAGTTTTAGCCAAGATAAATACACATTTAATGTCAGTCATTCATGAAGGATTTGATTTCTTTTTTTGTTGGTGCAGTTATTTATGAAGGATTTGATTTCTTTTTTCTTTTTTGTTGGTAACAGTTATGCACAAAATTACAGCCATCATGGAAAATTGTATGGTAAATTTGTGTTAGGGTAAACAGTTAAATCCAATGATATCGTTTGGTTTTTGATTTTTTTACTCCCAAACCACTTACGTTTGATCCCCATGAATATTTTCTTTTACAGTTGATACCTGTTAAGATGGACACTGCAGATCAAAAGAATATTTTATATGCACCATTTTTGCACATTTAGCAACTTTGGTCAAAATTAGGACTTTTTGTGACCCTGAGGATTAGTAACATTTAAATTGTACTTATCCTCTAAAAAATGGTACTTATGCTCAAAAAATTGTACAAATCCTCATATTTTATTTTACATATTGTACATATCCTCAAAAAAATTGTACATATTCTGGGAGTTCAAAATCTCTGTATACAGTGAGTGAGACATACAGGTAAACTGAGACACAAAGGGAGATGAAGTATCAGTGGATATATAAAAATGTATTTTCTATTTCAGGTGAACTTTATTGTCATTGAAATAGTGGCCTTGTTATTTGGAGTTGTGTTTAGAAAACCACTTGGCCCAGAGTTGGTCAGTTCAAGAACACGGCATGCAGTCTCACTTATATTAGGGGTTGCCTTTGGTTTGTTCTGCTTCGGAAAGTAAGTAGGTGGGATTGTTAACTAGTATATACCACACCATTAACATTGAAGGGTTGTGTAGTTTGTTTTTCGTACTTTTTCAATTAGTCCCCTCTTCCTCATGTCTATCCATCATTACACCTTGCTTAAAAGCTTTGTTCAGGAAACTCGTATATATTTAAAAAGAGTTGGTGGTGGGACATCTTTTTCTTTGAATCTATGTAAATCACAAACCAGTAAGTTGTATCAGTCCTGCTACATGTAAACACCTTCATGTCAACCTGTACATTGCAGATACAGCTTTCTACCCCTGCTACACCATTTATTCGGTCTTGATGAGTGGGGAAAGTCTAATGATTTGGAGAAATCCTCTAATTTGTAGATGTCTTCATTTTCTCCGAGAAATTTTGCTTGTGTGAGAAAATGTGAGGAAAACTGACCTTGCATGCCTAACAACAGACCATGCTTTAGATAAGCAGTATATTCTAATATTTTATACTTTTTATTTTATTCTTTATATATTTTATTTTACATTTTTGATACTGAACACTCGAGCATTTAATCCAGATTTGTCAGTGTATATATATATATATATAGTTTCATATATTTGTGTATATTTAATTTGTATTGTTTGTTGGCCTTTCTGAACGATTATATGTTATTTATCTCTCTACACCACTCCCTCGATAACTCGCGCACAACGGGGTCCACAAACATAGACTGCGCTATAAGCAAGGGCGCGAGTTACCGAGTGACCTCCAAAAATTAAAAAAAATCGCTTGGACATCAAGAAAACGGTGGGGGTGGTGTTGGGGTTATTGTACTTTGCTGTTTAATGACTGAATCCTCATTTTACATTCACGTCAATAATAACTTTTAATAACGCACTTTTTCTAATGAAGTTGTTCGTTATTCTGTTTAAATAACATTTATTTTCAAAATGTCCAACATGTGAAAGATCGTTCCAACTGGTTTCAACAACCATTACGTTTACACGAAAACGTGTGTATTACGTCGCTGTTTTTTGTTTTCTTGATGAGGCTGGTTCCCGGAGTGGTATGGAATTGTATTCCTGCCAAATTGGGAGTGAAAAGAGCAGGAAACTAGACTAACTGTTGATACACCACCAAACAAGATTCCTTTTGTTCAAAAAGCAAGCAAAATTTTCGTGAGACAATCGTCTACATCGAATCTCAATATTTGTGCTGTTCAGTTAGTAGAGTATTGATATTGTGATTTCATTGGAAGTAATAATGAAACTTTTTATCATTCTTGAGGATATCTCAAGTGCCAGTTCAAGAATTCTCTGAAACTCGCCTACCCACAATGGTCCGTATCTGTGAAACCAAGCTCTTTATGTTACGAAGTATAGTATTCTTTTCGTTTGGTTGCTGTGCTATCTTTGATCACAGTTACCAATGAGTCGGTTAATTTAAGGTAGTTTATGTTACATACACAATAACATTTATAACAGTGTTCAGTTGATCAACTGAAGTGAGTTCACCCAACATAACGACCGGGGCAGCTAGATTTTAAGTTTGTAGGATTTTCGTGCCTTTTAACTTTTCTTTTATTTCACCTCCATTATTTGATTCAAAAGACATAATTAACGTGATAATACAAAGGAGGCCAGCTTTTAATTCAGTGCAACAATGCAACAGATACTTCCGCAAGTCTGTTATCAAAACACGGTCTGCACCTAAATAGGTTCTCAGAGAAATGCTTGCGGACATAGCTGTTACATTAGATTGACACATTTTACGTTTAATTACAAGAGGACACATTGCATTTATGATGATTACACTTAAAAGGAACTAGAAGATAGAACTAGAACACAAATTTCAATTGATAAAAAAGTTATTTAATTTGTATTTATTTATTAAAGTACTGCCTCCACTCGGCCTAAGCGACATTTTCATTGATCAAAATTTCTTTACATATCGTTAATTGCGGTGTGCTAGGAATGTCACTTGGAAAGAAAATGTAACAAAATTGTATGACTTATTTTTAAATTTGGCATTTCATAATGTTGATTAAAATTTCCAGGTCCTATCTACTGTTTTCGACAATGAAACAAGCGATATATCAAAGTTTTTATAGCTAATTTTGATCGCGATTTCCATAAAGTTCATAAAATAGGGATCTATTTTGGGGGTAATTTCTGGATTTAATAAATGGGATCCATGCCTGATTCCGCATTATAAGCGGGTTCGCGAGTTATCAGGGTGCAAGTTATTGAGGGAGTGGTGTATTTTGTACTTGACATTTGTCCAAAGTCAAGTTAATGTAGTCCATGACCAGTGACATTTATTTTGTAAACAACATAATACATAGCTAATATTTCTCTATGATTGTGCATTAAATATTCAGATCATTATTAATTGTAAACATGCTTACTTCAATTTGAGTTAAAGATGCAGTCTTGATTCTGATCTTAGATACTTCCAGAATGGAAATTTCCCATTATGTTGACAAGAGTATTTCCAGAAAATGATAATTGCAACCTAGGTCAAGCAGACGGGTATATAATTTGTTTGCCTAAGAATTATTCACCCTTACCTTAACATCTGAAAAATAATCAGTCATATTGTTGTGTTTAGTTTTTAATTTGTTTGGATTTATTTATTCAAATTATTATTCACTGGAATTGCCAAGTGCTCGGTAATATTTTTGGACTAAAATATTAATTTGTAATTATAGTTAATTCAGACAAGGACATTTTGGATTATATTATTGAGATACATCAAAAGACTCTTAACACATCACCACATGCCAGGCCATTTGTATATTAGCATATTTGAGACTATTGGCATATGAACACATTCAATATCAGAATTTATTTGGAATACCACTGGAAATCATTTGGAACTTCATACATTTGGACTTGTGATAGAACGTGCATAATTATTTGGTGTTTAATTCACAATACTGTAAGCTCTTCTTAAATTGTTACTTTACATTCAAGGCAAATCAATTATTTGTTGAATTTTACTAAACTTGATTTTCGTTTTTTCTGTTACTTAGTTTAAGACCATAGAGTCATAAGAAGTGTAAAGCACCCAAATTACTAAATCCTTGTCTAGAGCTCTGGCCAAGCATAAAAGTTAAACAGGAAGTTACCTTCTCTATTAAATCTGTTTTTAAAGTGAAATATCGACTTCTTAGGTCAGTTGTGGATGATATGTGATATATGCTAGCCCCCACCTGCTATGGTGCATTGGTTATTGTTAACTAGATGATCAACCACAGTGTTAATGCCCAGATCAAGTAATTAATAAAATAAATTAGTGGCTGGAATAACAGAGATCTGAGCAAAGGTACAAAAGAGAACAATACTTGCCCCCATATGTAAAATATAACAATTTAATCAATTACCATACATAAACAAAATGAAATTGAACATAAGGATACACTTTCTCTTTGAAATATAATTATACAACTGTTGCAAAATGCAATGGCCATTCTGTTATACTGATAAAACAAATTTCATCATAGTATCAAGTGACTGATCAAACTCAAATTGCCGGTATATCAGCATAACTTGATTGCTTCAGGTCCTTTCCAAATCACTACTTGTGACAGGTCAGTGTTGCTGTATTTCTTTTCCTTCTCTCAGTCTCTCTCCTCACCCTCTGAGTTAATAGTGAGATTGCCTTATAATGAATTATATTATACATACAGTACTCCTTCATGTGAATGCTGTCCATGGGAGCCATAGAGTAAGCTACCTTATAGTGAGATTGCCTTATTATGAATTACATTATACATACAGTACTCCCTCATTTGAATGCTGTCCATGGGAGCCATAGAGTATGCTACCTTATAGTGAGATTGCCTTATTATGAATTACATTATACATACAGTACTCCCTCATTTGAATGCTGTCCATGGGATCCATAGAGTATGCTGCCTTATAGTGAGATTGCCTTATTATGAATTACATTATACATAAAGTACTCCCTCATTTGAATGATGTCCATGGGAGCCATAGAGTATGCTACCTTATAGTGAGATTGCCTTATTATGATTTACATTATACATACAGTACTCCCTCATTTGAATGCTGTCCATGGGAGCCATAGAGTATGCTACCTTATAGTGAGATTGCCTTATTATGAATTACATTATATATACAGTACTCCTTCATTTGAATGCTGTCCATGGGAGACAAAGTATACTGTCTTACAGTGAGATTGTACAATAAATTACAATATACATGCAGCACTCCATCATTTGAATGTTTTCCATGGGAGTCGTAGAGTATACTGTCATACAGGGAGATTGCCTTATAATAAATTTCATATTACATTATACTGTACATACAGAACACCATCATTTGAATGCTTTCCTTGGGAACCACAGAGTATGCTGCTTTATAGTGAGATGCCTTGTATGATATATATATATATATATATATATATATATATATATATATACACACACACACACACAATATGTTATTACACTGAATGCAGTGAGATCCATGACTATACTAATAAAGGTCCTTATAATAAGGGAGTGTTGTTGATATCTTGAAGAGCTCCAGTACTCAATACTAACAAATTCAGAGCCACAGTGGTTAACCTACTGCATGGATGTTAAAAAGGATGCGGGTTTCAAAATAACCTATTTGTGTTGCTGTGATGTAAAACACCAAAGCAAACCAAACCATCACCTTTCATCATGTTCAAGCATAGTTAAATATCCTTAATCAATAGTATTTAAACTTCTCTTACCCTTGTCATTAATATTGAAAAGTTCTATATGAATTAGAAATAGGAAGTAAAAAAAAAGAAAAACAAAACATTAGTGATCTTGTTGATGACAGAAAAACAAATCAGCATCAGATTATAATGTAGTATCCTTTGATTTTTAAACACGTTAAAACTTTGGTAAAAACCAATCATTTCATTGGTGTAGTCAATCAGTCACATTTATATTATAGTTTACAAAGCAGTTTTTTTTATGTTTTTACTCATTAAACTAAGGTGTGAGCAGGTTTATACTGGTATAATCTGCCCAGTGTTTTACAAAGTAAATCTGCTTTACTGAACATTTTCGATACTGGTAGTCTGCCCATAGTGCATTACTCCCTTTACAAAGTGAACCTTTTGTATTGAATAATAATAATAATAATACTTTATTTGCAGAGAGTGACTTGTATAGTCAAGGACTAGTCTACCCTGAGGCCCTCTTAAGAAAAGTATAATAATGTGCATTATATGAAAGATAACATTAATTACTGTTCATTTTAATGTGTTTAGTATTAAAATACTAAATTCCCATTATCTATTTGAAACACATACATACTCATGATTTCTCTACTGTAATACTTTCAGCAGATGTTACGTATAGTGGAAGCTTGTTCCACAGAACTGTACCAGAGTAGTGAAAGATTTTTTAAAATTGCTTTCTTGGTTTTGATGCTATAAAGGTTTCCTTGTGATATTCATCTCGACTGGTACTGCGTTGAAAAAGGCCTGAATAAATCCTTAAGATACTCCAGTGCAGTTCCATGTAGACATTTATATACAAGAACTGCCCTGTGAAAGTCTATCTTTTCATATATTGTGAACCATTTTAATTCTCTAAACAATGCTTTTGATGGATGATCAATAGCTGCATCTAAAATAATACCCAATGTTTTATTACAGACATTTGAAGAGACCATAGTCAAGCATATACCGTAGTGAATAAGCCCAATGCCTTATTACAGACATTGGAAGATGTGTGTATGTGATTTGGATTTTTAATGTAGCTTTAACAATTTTTCAGTCAAATTGCTATGATGTCCGCAGTTTGGTACTTTATTGTGATGTCTAACACTGGGGCATCATGCCGCAGATATGTTGCATCATGTCCCACCCTGTCGCATTATCCAGTCACACCAGGCCGACCAGTCCTAACACTAACTTCCTAATGCTAAGCACTAAGTGAGACAGCTGCTAGTACCATTTTTTGTAAGTCTTTGGTATGACTTGGCTGGGGTTCGAACCCACGACCTTCTGCACCTGAAGTGGACACTCTAACCACTTAGGCCACCAGAGCTGTCCAGACATTTGAAGTAGCCATGATCAAGCATGTACTGCTTGCTCAGTTCAGTGCTGCATGGAAAAATTGGTTTAGGGATAAAAATGTAAACAATGATAATTTCATAATGAATATGCAAGTTACAGGAGTTGAACAGTGTAACTTTGGTTGCCCATTTTTTTTTTTTAAAAAAAAAGTCTTTCATGAAGTACTTGACATTATTCTGTGGTGATATACTTGATTCAGTTTTGTAAAAATATTTTACATGTGCAAGATTTATGAGAGAAACACACACACACACACACACACACACACACACACACACACACACACATATATATATATCAGGGGTCGAGCTAGACTTAAATTTTAGGGAGAAGTGACTTCTCCTTTTGGTCAGACCAAGGAGAAGTGGGAGCTAAACTGGGAGAAGTGGAAGCTAAACGAGGAGAAGTGAGACCAAAGCAAGAAACACGATATATATATATATATATATATATATATATATATATACACACAGCTGCATTATCTTATTTTAATTATGTGCTCTATTTCTCAGTATGCTTTTAAAGTTTTAAGCAATGCCTTATTTTGAAGTTGAAAAATATGTGTAATATGTTTATCATCAACACATTTTGTATGTGTATAAAAATTATTATATTCATACCCATTCTATTCATACTTGTGGTATATGTGTGTTTGGATTGAGGTAAATGCAGTGTGTTTTGGTCATATGACTTAAAAAGCACATCAGAAGCTATACACTGTAATTAATTTTAACTGATAGCATTAACAAGATTAGAGTCTTGTAATTGCAAGTTGGTAAAAATGCTTAATAAACTACAACTTAATTATTTTATTTTCTACAAGTTTTGTGTAAAATTGCAGTCAAAAAGATTTCTAGCATTCTTTGAAACAACCCCTAATACATGTACATAGGAATAAATGCACAAGTGACTTCAAACCAGTCTTCGTCCTGATTTCCTTGTTCCCAATAAAACATAACTATTCATAGACAACACAATGAAGCACTAAAGTCGATATATAACTAAACTGGACCCTTTTTTCGCCAACCGAAGCATCCAAGAACACGTATTGCGCATTGTGAGTGCATCTATTTTTAGAAAGAGGGCTTTTCTTAATATAACTATACACTTTCTTGCTTCGTTACAAAAATTCATTAATAGGACTGCTTATTTATGGTTGTATTATTTGTCTACCTACTGGAAATAATGATATGCATTGGTTAAACAGTATTTGCTTCATTACTATATATATATTTTCGTATTTTTACGAAAATTAATTACGGTATGTCAGAAAACAACATTGACCTTGCAGCATTGTTTCGAATTCCACAACAGAGATTGTCACGCGTTTCTGACCTACATTATTAAATATTTAGGCTAAATCTCCTAAAACATAATATTTAAACTTTGTTTTCATTATATTATATATTTTTTGAATCTATTTGCGCAATTATTTACGAATACAGACAGTTTAATGAAGTTGTATATCATATACGCAGCGATGTCAGCCATTACAAGTTCATTCACGCTTTCAAACTGATTTTATACAGAAAATACGCAAATACGGCTGTTGAAATCTCCATTTATAAAAAAAGAAGAAATAAATTAGAAAACACTCTTCACCAATCATATTTTTAAAAGCAAATTACTATTTGCATATTGATGTTTAAATTTCGAAACAGAATTTGGTATATTTTCACCATAGCACAGCATACCCAACATCATGATATCAAGCATTGATATCTTGCTCCGGAAAGGGTTAATGGTCAGTTAGCTATTAAAACTTGCATGTGAATATGCAAGAATTTCTTTGTCGCCGTAAGCTGATTGGTATCAACACCATGTAATTACAGTTTGCCTTGGGTTACAACAGTGCCAGAACTTACTGGCTACAGCGAGGAGGCATCTCAAAAGTCATAATCTACAGCCATTTTACGTCCGAAAAATCTGAGGGCAAAGTCGTTTTTGCTTTTCTAACAGAAGAAGGCGAAGTTTACATTTCTCAGGCGACTTTTTTGCCCACTTCTCCTGGTAGTGTGACCCCTGTATATTACTCTGCCCACATTGCACTTAAAATTCAGATTAAGTGATATATATTTTTTTATTTTAATTTCTGTTGTTGTTATTGTGGATTTCAACTCAGCTGACATTAGTGTATTCAACTGAGTCATTGCATCCTTTATTTTGGTGGAAATATTCAGCCAGTGCAATCGTGGACATTCCATCTGATCACTAAGTTAAAATTTATGTTTATTATAATATGTGCATGCTGCCATACATAAGTTAGGTAAATACTGTGATAATATAGAGTTGTTCCCCCATGGGAATCTGTGCAAGAGTGTCAGTATGGGTTTCCAACTATGTGACATGTTTGTTGTGGCCATTAGTACCAGGGTTGACTGACTGCAGAATATTCTACATGGCTTCGCTTATTCAAGAAGTAGGACATCAACCTGGACACCCCCCATCCTCCATGCATACCAGGGTCAATGCCTTATATGATGTTATTATCTAATGGGTTGAACATTTTTTTAAAATTTGGAACATTCTTTAGCAGTTCCCAAATCTTTTGCCACCCAGTGTGGTAATGGGTTGATGTTAAGGTCAGTTATGAAAATTCTAATACACAATTAGCCAAAGACCATGTTAATGTTCATGTCTGTGAGAAAAGAAAAATATTCATTTTTCTAAACATTGTACAAGGATGAAAATGTTGCTCTGATTTATCATTAAGAATGTCTGTCACTTATAGAGACTTCATGATGACGATGTTTTCTTTGATTTGGGAAAGGTTGGTTTGAACATATGCAGAAGATTCAAATAGATTATAAGTGTTTCCCACAGAGCTGTAAAAGGCATGGTAACCATTCCCTCCAGAGGGCACCTTCAGTACACAGAGGGCACCTTTAATACACAGAAGGCACCTTCAGTACACAGAAGGTACCTTCAGCATGCTTTTAGCATATTGAAGGAAAGTCATGTTTTTATTGCAGTTTATAATAATAACCATAAAATATTGATAACATTTATTTTTATTTATTTATCACATAGTTGGTACAGTTTTCATATAGTGTGTCCAGTTCAATATTTTTGATACGTGATTCTAATTGGTTCAAATAAGCCCACAAAATTCCTGTGCAATGTTATCTTTTACTGAGTGGTCATGATTGTGGGAATTTTCATTACCCTAGCTTTCTTATTTACTATGACTAGTAACATTTGGGCAGCTATTTTTGAATTGATTGCCCAAAGGGCATTAAAAAAAGGTCATGTCTATTTGAATATGCCCAATTTACCCCAAAGGGTCTTGTTACAAATGCAGCTAAGGGTATCAGTCAGTGAATAGAAGTTTGGTGGGGGGAACTGTAACATCAAATTTGGTTTAAACCATATTTATTTCAGAATCTTTGTGAAATGCAAGTACAGTTATAGGCTTGTTGGTTTTCAGTTGAAAGCATGAGCTTGTTACAGCATTGACTCTCAAACAATAACTGAATGTACTACACCATAAATCAGGATGCTGGTACAAGTGGTTACAAACAAAATTTACAAACAGGAAATATATATACAAGTATATATAAAATAGTTTAATTTATAGCATTTGTTACCAGATAAGAGCAAAAGAATGGTGCAACAAATTGTTAATTACTTAAATCAGCCATCTCTAATGAAAACTTTGAACAGACAAGAATATTTTCATGTTATTGTCTGTAAAGTTTGTGAAAAAAATAAAGTTTCAGTTGTGAGAACCAAAAAGATTACCATTTTGTTGTAATGCATTCTTTTTCTTTATAAAGTGATCAAAACTACTGGGAAACAAAGAATGTAGCTTTTGAATATTATACAGTAACAACCCAAGACTCCAAGTACACCCATAATAGAAGTGTTTTAATATTATACAGTAAATACCCAGGACTCCAGTCTAATCCAAGATAGTGTTTGAATATTATACACTAACAACCCAGGACTCCAAGTGCACCCTAATAGTAGTGTTTTCATATGATACAGTAAGAAAGCAGGACTCCAAGAGCACCCATAATAGTAGTGTTGTAATGTTATACAATAACAAACCAGGACTCCTAGAACACCCATTAAAGAATGAAGTGTTAGTGCTTATGTAGAGATGAATCATGTGAAAACCATGAGGTTTTAAAGTATTTAATTAATCTAGCAAATTTATATCATTGTCATACTAATACATTATTAGCTTTAGCAGTGTGTACATTGTTTCCAGGTATCTTGACTAATAGATTGTTATTTAAAGCCACCACCCCCTCCGATAATTTTTGATACATAACTTTATAGTTATCACAAATTTGGTTAGAAATAAAATGTGGGCTTTGAACATCCAATTTAAAGCTGGACCCATGTGACCGTCTATCAATCATCTGCAATTAGCCCAATTTAAAGCTGGACCCATGTGACCCTCCTATCATTCATCTGCAGTTAGTCCAATTTAAAGCTGGACCCATGAGACTATCCTGTCAATCATGGAAAAATTAGTCCAGTTTAAAGCTGGACATGTGACCCTCTTATCAATCATCTGCAATTAGTCCAATTTAAAGCTGGACCCATGTGACCCTCCTATCAATCATCTGCAATTAGTCCAATTTAAAGCTGGACCCATGTCACTCTGCTGTCAGTCATCTACAATTAGTCCAATTTAAAGCTGGATTCATGTGACCCTCCTGTCAGTCATCTGCAATTAGTCCAATTAAAAGCTTGACCCATGTGACCCTCCTATCAATCATGGATAATAAGTCCAATTTAAAGCTGTACTGAAATATTTAACTACCAGCTCAGCCAATTACGTAATTACCACTGCATTGTAAGAGTTGTTTTAGGAGGCATGTCCACTTGAAAAAGCAGGATTAACTTAGTTGATTAGTTATTACTTAATTGCTTTAGTGTAACAGCTGTGTGTGTGTGTGTGTGTTGGATTTTTAATGTAGCTTTAAGAATTTTTCAGTCATATTGCTATGATGTCTGCAGTGTGACAGTTTATAGTGGTGTCTAACACTGGGGCATCATGCCACAGACACATAGCATCATGTCCCGCCCAGGCACATTATCCTGACACCAGGCTAAGCAGTCCTAACACTAACCTCTTAATGCTGAGCACCAAGCGAGGCAGCTGCTAGTACCTTTTTAGTCTTTGGTATGACTCGGCCAGGGTTTGAACCCGCGACCTTGTGCACCCGAGGCGGACACTCTAACCATTTAACTTAATTTTTTGTTTACAAATAAACAGAGTAAACAGTTTTTACAAATAAATAAATGCCAAAAATAAATTAAAATTTATTTTGCAAAGATCTTGTGAAAATAGTGCTTTAAAAATTCTTCATATATGTTGATATTGCTTTGATTTTCTGTTCTTCACCTTTGTGATGAACATGTCTTGTTACTTCCTTGTTTTGACCACTCCGGTGGTCTAGTGGTTAGAGCAGCTGCCTTGGATGTGGGAGGTCGCTGGTTTGAACCACAGTTGAGTCATACTGAAGACTTATATAAATGGTACTAGCAGCTGCCTAGCTAGGCGCTCATCATCTAGAGGTTAGTGTTAGGACTGCTTAGCCTGGTGTCAGGATAATGTGCCTGGGTGGGACATGATGCTACATGATGCTACATATCTGCAGCATGATGCCATGGTGCTCGACATTACTATAAAATCTGTCACATTTAAGACATCATAGCGATATGGCTGAAAAATTATAAAGCTACTTTAAAAATCCAAATCACAGACACACACACACACACACACACACACACACACACTTGTTTCAACAAGATATCATAACATAAATGTGCAGCACTAACCACTGTAAATTCTACATTGATAATTTTAATCAATAAACATGTACATTTGTGAGCAAACATTTTTCTCTGTTAAGGTGTATTTTAAACTCTCTCGCATTGCCCTTGTGTATCTGGAGAAGTCACTTTCAATTTTTCCAACCCTAGTTTGAGACATGAGTATGGAGCTTTTTATAACGATCATCAGTCCCTTTTTCAGCCCTACAGGACTCGTGTATAAATCTCAAAAAGCATATTATTATTCAGGTTAAACAGAGCGTAAGATGGATTATCTTGTGTCTTATTATCAGGTTCGTTGGTTTTTAATGGTATTTTCAGCACATTATTAACTACTGGTATATCATGCCAAGGAGATGGCAGCTAAGTGGCTTTCTCAATGATACACTGAGTCAGCTGACCTTGGCTGGCCTGGGGAAGTATTCAACCTGTGGCCAGTGAATTATGAATCCAATGCTGCACCAACTGATCTGCAGTGGTTCTCTTAATTTGAGTAGTTTTGATGAAACTGTTACAGGATCAATATTTCATAAATATAATATGTAAATTCCTTTTGGTTTTTTGAGTACTAAAATGTATTTTTTTTACACACTCTGCATTTTCATAGATGATAACGAATAGAAATTCTTTTTGTGTACTTAAATTTTGTATACCGAAACCATTTGAAATTAATGTTTAGCATATTATTATTATTATTATTAGTAGTAGTAGTAGTAGTAAGAATGAGTTGAAAATACTACATGTTTTATCATTTACTTCTTTTGTACATCAATACAAAAGAATTAATAAAAATTGGACAAAAAAATTAAAGATAATACAGTTTGTATTTTTGTGGCTTTGCCATAAAAGAACATTTGAGTGTACTTAAATTTGTTGAAAGGATTAGTAGTCCTGTTGTTGACATGGAGGGATAATTGTTATTTTTTAAATTTTATTTGTATTTTGCAGGAAACATGAACTTGGCAGATATTGAACCTCACAAAATATAGTAAATTCACAGCATTTGATAAGAAATTAGAGGAAGTGAGGCATCCCCCATAGTGCAGTTTTAGTGTAATTGCTATAAATCTTTCTTGGTTTTGGGTTTGCTTCCTCCTTTAATAAATGGCAGTACATGTTGGTCACCAGTGTGAATCGGGTATTAATAGCTTTCTTTGTTGGTTTCCATGTGAATCAGGTATTGATAGCTTTCTGTGTTGGTTTCCATGTGAATCAGGTATTGATAGTTTTCTGTGTTGGTTTCCATGTGAATCAGGTATTGATAGTTTTCTGTGCTTGTTTCCAGTATATATGACCACAGAGACTACCTCATATGTCCAACAGTTTGACCATGAGATTAATATGGGGAAAAGCTCGGTGCAGGTATGAGATCATAGTCCCCCAATGAAGATTGTCCTTTGGAGTATGATTGATTTGAATGATAGCTTCCTAAACTTCCATCCTCATACAGTCCAATCAGTACCTGCGTATCTAGAGTACATCTCTTTGAAACCACAAATTTTTATTATACAGTTCTTCATAAAGACAAATATTTAAAAAAATATTCCCATGGCTATTTGGAAATTTGTTCCCCCAAGAACTTAATAGAGATATATCTTACTCTCTTTACAAATCTGTCTCATTCTTCCATATTATTTTGTCTCTATGTCAGTTTTCACTGTCTCACTATTTCTGTAACCTCATCATC
>JAECUM010009667.1:0-62353 GCA_016617855.1 Megalonaias nervosa | reverse complement strand
AGTCCTAACACTAACCTCTTAATGCTGAGTGCCAAGCAAGGCAGTTGCTAGTACCATCTTTTCATTTGGGACCAATTAGACATCACATCAATATTTAGGAGTATAAATGGTAACAATATTTTCAAAATGGCTATCATGGCAACTGTAACTGATGTCTAAAAGGAACCACTTTTGTTTAGAACCAACTAGACTTTGGGATGAAATTGTCTGAAAAGTTTTGTGGTAATCTCCCCAACAGTTTAGACGATTAGCCATAACAACAAACATATACCATCATCATCATCATCATCATTAAACCCTTAACCCAAGAGGTCATTGGGGCACCACAGTTGACTTTACAACCAATTTTCTCCATCTTTCCCTGTTCTCTACTGCCCTTTGGGAATCTCCAAATCCTATGCCTGTCCACTCTTTAATGTTGTCTTCCCACCTGTTTTTCTGTCTGTCTCTTCTTCTACACCCTCGCACTGTGCCTTGCAAGATTGTTTTTACCAGTCCAGATGATATTGAGGCATGACTGTACCACTTCAGTTTACGCTATTTTACAGTGGTCAAGAGGTTTTCATAGGATCCAATGGCTTGTTGGATCCTGTTGTGGACTTCTTCCTTAGTTACATGGTCAATGTATGAGATGCCCAAGATCTTGTGGTAGCATCTCATTTCGAAGGTTTGAATCCTTCTTTGTAGATCTGATGTGAGTGTCCATGTTTCACAAGCATACAGAAAGATGGATATGACAATCGAGCGCATCAGCCTTATTTTGGAACCAAAAGCAATGTTGGCATCTTTCCATACTGGTCTCAACCTTGTTATTGTTGCTGTTGTCTGGGCAATCCAGCAAAGTAGTTCTGGTTTGGAGCCCTCATCTGTGATAATTGATCCCAAGTACTTTGAAGCTTGTGACTCTTTCCAGCTTCTGTCCACTGACCTTTATTTTTGCACTGATGCCATTGGTGTTGTTTGTCATCAGTTTGGTTTTTTCTGCACTAGTCTCCATACCATATACTGTAGAGGTTGTGTTGATGTGCTCAACCAAGTCAGCCAGTTCTTTTTCATCTCCTGCTGAACCATCAATATCATCTGCGAAGCGAAGGTTGGTGATTGTTCTTCCTCTGATGCTGACAGTGCCCTTGTGGTCATGCAAGGCATCCTCCTTGATCCTTTCCAGGAAAACATATACCATAGGAGTGACAAAAGGCCATTGCATAAGATCTTCTGATATGTGATCAGGGAGCTAACAAGAGTCTTTTGAAGGAACTGATGACCTACTGTCTGAAAAGAATTTACAGCAATTCAAGAAAAGATTATTTCTTTTTTAACTGCCAAGTTCTGCAACCAGCTCTGATATTCAAGAGCAATAAGATTTACAACTGTCATGGCATCAGCCATATTAAATAAAAGAATGGCACCATTCTCATCTAGGACAAACTAGATATCATTAGAAGACTTTTGGTGAAAACCCAATTCCAATATGACTATCCATCCAGAAGGAGCAATACTAAAAGATTTTCAAGATCACCATATTTGATAAAAGACTACCACCATTTACATTTAGGACAAGACAGACAAAATTATGATGTATTTGGTGAGAGCCATATGTTAATATGTCCATAAATTCTGAAGGCACAGTAATAATAATATTTTCAGGATGGCCACCATAGTGGTCATACTGGATATCAGATCAACATAGTTTCCATTCAAGACCAACTTGACACTATAAAAAGTCTTCTTGTGAAAATCCCTGTTGACGAGACCTCCTCCCCTTTTCACAGGAGAAGCAATGGTAAAATGATTTTAAAGATGGCTGCCATGGAGGCCATACTAAGGTCACATTGATACCATTTTAAAGATGCCTGCCATGGAGGCCATACTAAGGTCAGATTGATACCATTTTAAAGATGCCTGCCATGGAGGCCATACTAAGGTCAGATTGATACCATTTTAAAGATGCCTGCCATGGAGGCCATACTAAGGTCAGATTGATACCATTTTAAAGATGTCTGCCATGGAGGCCATACTGAGGTCAGATTGATACCATTTTAAAGATGCCTGCCATGGGGGCCATACTGAGGTCAGATTGATACCATTTTAAAGATGCCTGCCATGGAGGCCATACTGAGGTCAGATTGATACCATTTTAAAGATGCCTGCCATGGAGGCCATACTGAGGTCAGATTGATACCATTTTAAAGATGCCTGCTATGGAGGCCATACTGAGGTCAGATTGATACCATTTTCATGTATGACCAACTAAATATCATAATTAGTCTTCTGGTGAAAAATCCAAGCTGAGATGACTTTTACTTTAAGAGCAGTAGCAATAAAAAGACCTTAGATGGTTGCCATGGTGGCCATACAATGGCACCATTTTCATTTAGGAGCAACTACACATTATAAGAAGTCTTCAGGAGGAAACCCAATTCTGATATGAGTTTTCATCAAGGAAGAGTAGCGATAAGGAGATTTAAAAAATGGCCACTAAGATTCGTCCAGTAAAAATCCCATGTTGATATGTCTTTCTGTTCAAAAAAGTAGTGATAACAAGATTTTCAAGAAGGCAGCAATGTTGGCCATACTAGATGTCAGGCCAGCACCATTTTTATTTAAGACCAAGTAGACATCATAAAAAGTCTTTTAGTTAAACACTATGCTGATATGACCATCCATTCTGGAGGACTTTCTGCCCATCAGATGTAGCAATAAAAATGTTTAAAGTCAGCCAACTCTGTGGCTATACTGGAGGTCAGATCAACATTGTATCCATTTAGGACCAACTATTCATCATAAAAATGTCTTTTAGTGAAAACCCTATGCTGATATGACAACCATTCAGGAGAAGTAGCAACAAGATTTTCAACATGTCTGCTGTGTCCAAATTTAGGACCAACTATATTTCATAAGGAGTCTTCTGGTGAAAACCCCATATTGATATGACTTTCTGTTCATGAAAAGTAACAATAACAAAAGATCTGACATTTGACCAACACTATTTTCATTTAGGATTTACTAGACATCACAAAATGTTTGCTGATGGAAACCCATGTCAGTCCATCTTACCAGGTCTTCTGGTCTATGACCTGTAGAGATTAAAACAGGTTTTAAAAATATTTCTGATTACCATTTTCCTGTGCTCATGGCATGGCCAGCTGCCACCAATTTTCCATTAACGCTATATCTAGGGTCATCCCCTGGATCACGGAGAACAACCTTCAGTGGATCACAGCTGTCTAGGAATGGAAAGGAGAAGTATGTTACCAATACTGACTGTATGTTCTGCATAAAGTTTTAAATTTCTATCACTATCTCCAGTAAAGGTAATGATGAATTCTATAAAAGTACTTGCAATCTCTTGACGCAAGTCAACAAAAGGATTTTAGATAAAGAATTTTTTGTGTCTGTGATACATACATAGTTTTCAAAGTTTCACAATTAGTAAAATAATTCAGAATACTACCCCTTCATTTAAAGAGTCTTTAATGTTGTTAAGAACTAGAGTTAGCTAATGTATAGCAGAGGACCCTGCTCTCTACAATTTGCTTGGCACGGCATTAAAAAGAAGAATGGCTTTCAGTAACCATAACTCTTCTAAATGAGGATGTGCATTTTATGCTGTGGTCCCCAAAGTCAGGAAGATGGGCCATCTGGGGACATTACTCCTGTAAAAGATGTTGCGGAATCATGGAAACTGAGTGTATGTTCTGGACTAGAGTTAGCTAATGTATAGCAGAGGACCCTGCTCTCTACAATTTGCTTGGCACGGCATTAAAAAGAAGAATGGCTTTCAGTAAAATGACACAGACATTTGTATGAGTAGCTTACAGTGATGTCTAGCACTGGGGCAAAATGACACAGACATGTAGCATCATGTCCCACACAGTCACATTATCCTGACACCTAGGTCAACCAGTCCTAACACGAACCTCTTACTGCTGAGCACCAAGCAAGGCAGCTGCTAGTATCATTTTTATAAGTCTTTGGCATGACTTGGCTGGGGTTCAAACCGACAACCTCCCACATCCAAGGTTGGCATTCTAACCACTTAGATCACAAAAGCAGTGCTGGAAATTGAAATAAAATTTAAGTTCTCATTGACATATAAAGCTGCATTCCAAATTTGGTCAAAATGCAACAAAACTTAATAAAGTTATGCTGCAGAAACCAAAGTCATGATCATGGTCAATCAGGAGCCATGCAAATGATGTCTTGAAGGTTAGAAACCAAACTATCAAGATCCACATGCCAAATCTGGTTGAAATCCAACAAATTTTGGAGACATTAGCTTCTTGAATTCAAAGTGAAAAGAACAATCAGGGGAGGTATAACTCTTTAAAACGAGCCTAAAGCCAAATAAAAGTGCCTTTAGGTTACAACAAAATATTCTGAATGATTGCTGAGCTAATTTCTTTACAACAATCTGATGCAGTGGAAATGTAATATTGATAGATATTTGGCACTAACTGCCAAAAAAGTCAATCTAAAAAAGCAATAACTTTAAAAGGCACATTTACATGTAAATAGATTATTCACCTACCAAATGGCATCCAAGTATGTGTAAGGATTCCCTAAGTATGCTGGTTAAAATGTGTGAACTGATTGACAGATATAATGAAATAGTCTTTACCATATGGCACATCTCAACGTGGGACCCTAATAAAAGTCAAACTCACGTTGAGTGTCCAAATATTTCAAGTAAAGAGTACTTGTAAACAGTCTCATTCCAGAATCTTACATGTACATCCATCTGTTTTTCTTGAGACTCTTTGTTCAAATTTTTAAACATAACCATATATGGTCCTTTAATATCATTTTTTTCAGCAACTTTTTGAAATGTTTTGTTAAGTCACACATGAACTCATCTTTTTTTTCCTCCCACCAGAAAATTTCTTAGCTATTTCACTGTCTGGAAATACTGTTTGGAACAGCTTGTCTGTAGTTTTTTTTTTTCTTCAAGGAATCATATGAACAGTGTTCAGTCACAGTTCTATCAATAAAGCCTTAAATCAGAGCAGTTACTGATGACAGTGGTGGTGGGGACAGTGTTAACCATTCATTCAAGACAATGGTCAAGTTCTAGAGGCCTCACTTCTCATCCAAGTCTGATAAAATGAATGCAAGTGACATCATACAAACTTTTATTTCTCTTGTATTTCTCAGTTTTCAAGAGACCCGAGAGCTTTTTCTCCCATGCTGGAAATATCCAATATCCTGTCGCAAGCCTTACAAAATGCCATGTTTTTGTCTCCCTTTAAAACTTTCATCAAACTGCTATGAAGAAGGTGACATATCCACTTGCCACTGTATAAACAAGTCATGGAAAGTCAAGTGTGAGTTTGGTCACCAATTTGCATTACGAGTCCAATCACAGTGCCACCACTACAAGGGGACACAACTTGTTTCAATACTTAACAGAGTGACGTACTAAGTCACCAACTCAATTTTATGGTATACTCTTAAAAAAATATTTTCTCTTTTTTCTCTTTTTTAATGGCATTTATTCAATATAGTTTTCACAGTACTTATAAAATTCAAGATGGTTTTTGAAGAAATTTAAGTAGTTTCTTCAGAAATTCAAGCATCTTTCAAAAAACAAAACACACTTTTTAACAAAAATTAAATGACTTTCCAAGGCATCCCTCTCAATTCAAAGACTTTTCAAAGTTGATCAAACTCTGACATCACATTAGATTTGGAGTTCTGTTGGTAACAACCATGTAAAGTAAATACTGATTGAAACACCACATCACTTTACATTTAGAAGGGCCCCAGGTGAATGAGTGGTCAAAGGCAGTCACCTTTACATCTCACCTCTGTCGGTGGGGGTTCAAGCCTCAGCTTGGCCAATGTCAGTATGTGAGAAAGCTTGCCAGTAGCTTCTAGTGGGTTATTAGTTTTTCCCAAAGTCTTCCCTGTTCTTACTCCACCAAAATATACTGGTCACCATGTATAGCCTATCATGTACTGAAAAATGGCATTAAAACCACATAACCAACCAACCAACATTACATTTGGGCTTTTGAGTTCTATGTCATGGATCCAAAATAATAAGAGATCATGGGGCCATGTCACATCACTAGGGTCCCTAGACCACTTGCCTGATCTTGCCATACAAGTCCTAAGGTTGCAGATTAATTTTATTGTCTTACCTAGTACCCTCAAAGAGAATCTTTTCATCATAGCCATATCAGACCAATCCCTTAAAGCCTGAAAAACACAAAATAACTTGAAAATGTACATACATACATACATACATACATACATACATACACGTGTGCATATATTTTAATGCATAACTCACCGAGTTGATAGTTAAATACAATACTATGCTGCACCTAACTGAACAGTTTTAGGTGGTAAACCATTTATTTGGTTTTGTTTTATGTACATGCAAATCATATCATGCATCAATCGAATTTGTCAAACATATACAGATAATATTGATGGAAAAAATCAGGGCTTGATCAACATGATTCTGAAAGTCATTCTTGTCTTATTTTCAAGCCTTAACTTTCTGAGAAAAAAACAGAAGACATTTTTAATTCAACAAGAAGATGGTATGGTCTATATCCCCCACTCACTTGAAATGTCTACTAGGAGACATAAGGCTCTAAATCGTTCCAGAAACATAATTGCAAATGGTACGTATGTAGGTAGGAGGCACACAGGTAGGTAGGTACACATGTTGTATGTACATAATGTTCAATGGCACCCCATCACAATAGTAGCTATACGGTGCCAACAAAAGGTACAGTTCAACAAATGTAAAAATTACTTGCACATAAATTTAGGAAGATAAACAAATGTAAATATGACGTGCAAGGATGTATATAACATATAAAATCCTTAAAACATATGGTCAAAAACTGTAATATAAACAGTATGTCCTTAAAAAGTCAAATATTTTCTCAGGTGGTACATTATCATAGTTTCTTCATTCAGTAAAAAAAATAAAATTTCTATCTCACTGAGTTAAATTTGCCACATCAACAAGAACTTGTCCCACTGGCAGGGTATGCACTCTGTTCAAGCTTCACGCTTCAGGAGGTATGCAGGAGCAAGGTATGATACATTATCGGCCGCTTCATCTGTGATTTGTTCAATATCTGATGCCACTCTCCAATAGTGGATTGATGTTCTTAAGTTTGTTGGTGAAGTATTCATTCTACACATTTGGCCAAGTATGTCAAAAAAGCTGATATATAACGTAACTGAAGTCAGAAAATGGAGTTTTCCACTTGGATATGGTTGACTGCAGGGCAGCTTGGGTTGGTTTTTCTGCCCTTTCATGACCCTTTATACCAATATGACTGGTCAGCCAACAGTACAGAATACCTTTCCCAGATTGTACAAGCAAATTATATTCTGTGATATCTGTGATATTAATGGAATGTCAAATTCTGCAAAGCTTTCAATGTCAGAAGGGAATCAAAAAGATGACACCTTTTTTGTTGATTAGGAGGTTTTGACTATTCAACAGGGTATATCTCAATCATTTGCAAGCCAAGATATTGATACTGATTCTTTAATTTAGTGGAGAGTCTTTGGTGTAAAATGGTTAACAAAAAAGGATATAGGACCAAATCTTCCACCCCTGTAAGTATTAATAGTGCTAGCCCCATTCCTATCATTGTGTGTGTGTGTGTGTGTGCGTGTGTGCATGCGTGTGTGTGTGTGTGTGTGTGTGTTGTAGAGGTATATAAACACATAATTTAAACAAAAACATAACTCCTGGATAGCATATTAGTAGTATCCTAGCCTTGCAGTCCCAGGTTTCATCCCTCTCCTTATATGCAATGGGACATTGGCGCTCCTCCAAGGTCAGCTGTTTCCCTGTGAATTCTTTGGTTAACTTCACCTATAATACACTGTATGACAACATTCGAGCAGTCAAAATTCCTTTATGTTTCTATTTCTTAAATACTGTTAGACAGTCAAAAGAGAAAAGGTTTAAATTTTAACCTTACCTCCTCTGGCCACCTGCCACCAGTCAGGTTCTCAATATCTGCTAAACTACATTTAGTAGCCTAGAAAAAGGAACAGAAAAAAAATCTTTAAAAAATGTTCCCTTGACCAATACAAAAAATTTTGAAGCAATCCTGAACAAAATATTTGGTTGATTACATAATAGTTAAATTTTCTTCTGTCACAGTGACCTTGCCAATTCATCTTTTGACACCAAAATCAATACATCTCTTCCTTATGCCAAGTGCAAGCTATCCACAAAATTTGGTAACTGTTGATGGTGGAGAACTAATTTATTGGGTGGAAACCATTTATCTTCTTTTGGCCACCGTGATCTTAATGTTGAAGTTATGAAACTGAAATCAATAGGATTCTTCCTTACCCAATAAGTAATCCATGCAAAGTTTGGTAACTGTACATGGTAGACAACTTATGTTATTGTGTGAAAACAATATTGGTAGCAAACTGACAGATATTATATAAAAATGCAAGCAGTAATCTTTGGCTTGAACCAAAGGTCAAGTAGGTTTATTCTGAAACTCCTTCACAATAGCAGACATTTTGGTGGTCAGAACTGCATCATTTCCATCCTGGACAAATTACATATTCCAATAAGCATTTAAGTGAAAATCTCATGTCCATGCTACAATTCATTCAAAAGAAGTATTTATAATTATAGGTTACAACATTTGTATGGGAAAATATGAATGAGTTTTTCAGATGGATATACTGCATGACCTTGGGAGTGCAGTATATCCATCTGACAAAACGAGTTCATATTTTTCCATACAAATGCAGTAACCTTTTTATTATATGCTCATTTTCTTATTCTACCTAGGGCTTAATTATATAAACAAAAACACACTACAAGAAACAAAGTAACTGAATTTATGCTGTATTCCAAACTAAATACACAAGCGCAGATTCACCAGTACACAATAACAACATTATTAGTGCACACATAAGTCCACCCAGATAAATCTGAACATAGTCGCGCGCTAGACATCACTTTTGAAAGAAAATGGCATTTTGGTCTACTTAAAATTGAAATTTAGAGTCATATTGTGAATGAATGTGCATTGCAACAACTTTTCCATTTGGTCTGGAATGAAAAGACTTTGGTATTTTTGTCAATTCTACTAAATTTGTAATTATGGACTAGATTTATCAGTGTCATTTCTACATGAAGTAACATCTGATTTGTGCAGTGAGGGAGCAAGTGCGTTTCTGTTCTGTCACTGAATGTTTGGAATCATAATGTGGGGAAAAATATGAACTCTTTCAATTGTAATTATCAAAAAGAAGGTATGGAATATAATGTTCATTTCATTTTGAGTGCAGTGAGGAAGATGTTATTGCACTTGGAATTTAGTCGAAATTACAGTACAATTTTGAAATGTGTAATCAAACTTTGGAACCCATGACATGGCTGATGTAATTTAGATTTGCAGAACTAAGAAAGTACATTTTGAGGAAATTCAGGATGTAAAACTGTAAGTATATTTTTTTGCCATTCTTATTACCAGCTAAAGACATATTTATACCTTGTCCCTTGCATGTTATCTGTAGGGACCTAGCAATTTTATGACATGTCTGGTGTCTATCGCCTGGCTAAATCTGAAACATTGTATCATAAAAGTTAATGTGGAATACTGCCAAGCAGCTGGTATGTGGCAGTCCACAAAACATCTGCTTCAGTTCATTCTGAAACAAATTTAATCAACGAAAATGTAAAGCTTCTACTACATGAGTGTACTTGATTTGTTTACAAAGTAGTTCCTAATACACTATTAGGCACACGTGTCTTGCAGGTGAGTGCATTATGAAGATGTGCAATATCGTAAAATATTTCACGATTCTGACAATGTAAAGTGAACGGAGGCCAAAATAATAACAAGATTTTGTATATGCCGCTACCATTCCCATGTTGGTTATCCAATCAGTCTCATTTTCATTCTGGACCAGCTACATATTATTATAAAGTTTACGTGCAAGAAGGCTGCAAAGGAAGCCATTTTGGAGGTTAGATTAATAAGTGTTTTATTGAAAACTTCATTCAAGAGGTACACCCATAAAAATATTTTCATGATGACTGATGTAGTGGCCATATTGTGAGGTCATATCAGCATCACTGTGAATTAGGACATATTACATTTCACAATGTTGATACACAATAACAAATATTTTAAAACAACCACCATGGCAGTAATTTTGTGACATAAGACCAGCATAAGTTTCATTTTAGACAAACTACATATAATAAACACTTCAGTGGAAACCATACAGTCCCAAGGAAAAGCCATGACAAAATTTTCAAATTCACCTTTGTTGCAGCCACTTTGTGAGCTCTGACTGGCAAGATTTTCAAACAGGACCATATGCACACACTGTATAAAATAGTGTTTTAGTGAAAATCTATGTTGATAGAACATCCCGTCAAGAAAAGAAGCAATAACAAAATGTTCAAGACAGCCATGATGCTGGCAAATTTTCAAGGTGAGATTTTAAAACCCCACCCCTAAAAAAGTCAAAAGATTTTCTCTGGCAGCACATCATCTTTATTGAGTTGCATCAAAAATTTTTGTCTTACAGAGTGGAAGTCAACCTATTAAAAATGAATGTGTTCCACTGTTAGTGAACACCGGCATGGTATGCACTCTGGTTGAGGTTCATCTCTCAGGAGGTATGCATGAGTCAGGTATATGTTATGTGCATCAAAGATATGACTGTCACAATAACACCTCATCTCTGAAATTTGTTTTGTATGATTATAGGCACATTTTTTTCCAAGGCTAAAAATAAGATGGTTAATACATTATCTTTAGTCTGTATATGGAATCTTTCATTCAGAAATGGGTAACTGCTGGGCAGCTTTGGCTGCTGTGTCTACTTTTTCATCAACAACAATGTGACTAGTCTGACAACAGAATGATGATACTGTAAGATTTGAAATATTAACAAGTTTCAGGTTTTCTCTGGTTTTCAAGTATGGAATCACTACTTTAAACCAAGACCTATATTATAGTATCTACCAAAGCCCGCATATCAAAATGAAATTTCTCTGGTGCAATTAATGGATCTCTTTCAATATAAGTATCAACCATGATTACCTGACATGGCAACACTAGGAACTGGTCAATTAGTTTCCTGAGGTTCTGATATGGTACAGTCTCCAAGTTCCCATAGTCCACAAAGTATACATCCACCTTCTTGTCTCCAGGGAGTCCAATGATCCTTGCTCGATACCACATGTTGTCTGCAGGATTCTGGGTCACACAAATCATTCCTGTAAAAAAACATAAATAAAAAAAAGCTTACGCTTTATTTATTTAAAGTGTAATATACAAAATTTAAAATATACTTATTTTATGATCATATGATAAGCCAAGTCAGGTTGTAGCTGGCTATGAAAAAATGGCAGAAACCAAAGAAATCCAAGGAAACTATTTGCTTTAAGTGTAAGTTCCTGTCGAGGAAAACATCCTTTCCATACATCATCCCTACAAAGTTTTATAAAACTGACTCAGATGTTCTGCATAGGATATACACCTTATTGCTAAGGAACCTACACTCTTGCTAGGCAATGGTTCAATTTCCAAAAATTAATATCCAAAAAAGGCTGCCAACTTAATTTAAAACTCTATAGCAAATGGTTCTCTGAAATGGATGACATGGTTAATTTGAGCAATAAAAATGTATGCAGTATACATCTCTTGATGAAAAACTCGCAAGGATTGCTCAAACTGGTAACCAGGCACAAAATGGAAGCTATCTGGGAGGCCTCTTCAGAAAACATGCTTGAATATGTGTGGGGTGGGTGGATAGGCAGATGGATGGATGAATAGACACACATTTAACAGTACCTCGGGTCAATAATGGCTATATGGTGCCATATAAATGCAAAGTTCTAAAAATATATAAAAGAACGGTACAAAAACTCTAGGATTAAAGACACTTTGAAACAAAATAAGCATGAATTACCACATGATGAAATAATGATTATGATGTTACAATGCTGTAAAATGTACAAATAAAATATAAAGGTCAAAAATGTACAATCCTTTTAATGTATAGTCAAAGTTTTATATAATGTGCACTGCCTTAAAATGTTTTTAAAATTTTTAAGTTACTGTACTACATCATCATAAAGTTCTTCAGTCATATTCACATACAAATAAAAGAAGGAAAACAGGAAGCAGCAGTTGACAAATGATGGGATTTACCACCTCTATCCAAGGGAAGTCTGCTCTAGTGTCTCATTTGTCCAGACAAGTAGATGACATTTTAAAACTTTCAATGCTAAAACAAGCCAAAAGACATGGCTAACAACTGCTTTGGCATGAAAGTGCTAGATTTGAATGATAGTGGACTTTCTCCAAGTCTTAACATACTACTACTGAGTAATATATTTCTCCTAGTCCAACATACTATGTCTGAGTAATGTATTTCTCCTAGTCCTAACATACTATGACTGAGTAATATATTTCTCCTAGTCCTAACATACTATGTCTGAGTAATATATTTATCCTAGTTCTAACATACTACTACTGAGTAATGTATTTCTCCTAGTCCAACATACTATGTCTGAGTAATATATTTCTCCTAGTCCTAACATACTACTACTGAGTAATGTATTTCTCTTAGTCCTAACATACTATGTCTGAGTAATGTATTTCTCCTAGTCCTAACATACTATGACTGAGTAATGTATTTCTCCTAGTCCTAACATACTACTACTGAGTAATATATTTCTCCTAGTCCTAACATACTACTACTGAGTAATGTATTTCTCCTAGTCCTAACATACTATGTCTGAGTAATATATTTCTCCTAGTCCACCATACTATGTCTGAGTAATATATTTCTCCTAGTCCAACATACTATGTCTGAGTAATGTATTTCTCCTAGTCCTAACATACTACTACTGAGTAATGTATTTCTCCTAGTCCTAACATACTATGTCTGAGTAATGTATTTCTCCTAGTCCTAACATACTACTACTGAGTAATGTATTTCTCCTAGTCCTAACATACTATGACTGAGTAATGTATTTCTCCTAGTTCTAACATACTATGACTGAGTAATGTATTTCTCCTAGTCCTAACATACTATGTCTGAGTAATGTATTTCTCCTAGTCCTAACATACTACTACTGAGTAATGTATTTCTCCTAGTCCTAACATACTATGTCTGAGTAATATATTTCTCCTAGTCCAACATACTATGTCTGAGTAATATATTTCTCCTAGTCCTAACATACATACTGAGTAATGTATTTCTCCTAGTCCTAACATACTACTACTGAGTAATGTATTTCTCCTAGTCCTAACATACTATGTCTGAGTAATATATTTCTCCTAGTCCTAACATACTACTACTGAGTAATGTATTTCTCCTAGTCCTAACATACTATGTCTGAGTAATATATTTCTCCTAGTCCAACATACTATGTCTGAGTAATATATTTCTCCTAGTCCTAACATACCATAACTGAGTAATGTATTTCTCCTAGTCCTAACATACTATGACTGAGTAATGTATTTCTCCTAGTCCTAACATACTATGACTGAGTAATGTATTTCTCCTAGTCCTAACATACTACTACTGAGTAATGTATTTCTCCCAGTCCAACATACTATGTCTGAGTAATATATTTCTCCTAGTCCTAACATACTACTACTGAATAATGTATTTCTCCTAGTCCTAACATACTATGACTGAGTAATGTATTTCTCCTAGTCCTAACATACTATGACTGAGTAATGTATCTGGACTTTCTCTAGTCCTAACATACTATGATGGAGTAATTTATTTCTCCTAGTCCTAACATACACCTCTCCCTCAATAACTCATGCACAATGGGGTCCAAAAACACAGACTGTACTATATGCGAGGGCACGAGTTATCAAGGGACCTCCATAACAACATGAAATGATGCCGTCCTCACTGGATATCGAGAAAACCGCAGGGGAGAGGAGGAAGAGAGAGTACTGGTCTGTTTAATGGCTGAATACTAGTTTTAAAATAGCGTTGAGAATATTTGTCAATAAAGTGCTTTTTTTAAACAGAATAACGAACAACTTCATTAGAAAAAGTGCGTTATTAAAAGTTATTATTGACGTGAATGGAAAACGAGGATTCAGTCATTAAACAGCGAGGTTCCCTAACCACGACCCCCCCCGCTGTTTTCTCGATGTCCAAGCGATTTTTTTCAATTTTTGGAGGTCCCTCGGTAACTCGCGCCCTCGCTTATAGCGCGGTCTATGTTTGTGGACCCCGTTGTGTGCGAGTTATCGAGGGAGTGGTATAAAATGTATCTGTGAAACAGAATTTTACATCAAGTATTCATTTCGCTTGGTAGTCTCGCTATCGTTGATCACGTTTGTGAATGAATATGCTAACTTAAGGTAGTTTAACTATATAATGTTCTCAAAAAAACTGTGTTTGATTGATCGCTTGAAATGAGTTGACTTGACAATAGACCAGGTCCGCTAACTCTTACGTAGGTTAAATATGCATGCCTTTTAACTTTTCAGTTAGTCCACCCAATTTGATACAAAAAATGTAATTAATGTGCAACAATACAACAAATACTTATGCAAATCAGGTATCAAAACTCCATCGGCACTTAATTTGACTGTCACAGAAATGCTTACAGACATATTGCTGTTACAGTAGATTGACATATTTCATGTTTGAATACAACAGGGCACATTGTTTTTATGATCTTTACACTTAAATCGAACTAAAAGATAAACTAAAACACGCATTTCACTTGATAAAGAAAAACATATTTAATTGGAATTAATCTATTAAAGTGCTGCCTCAATCAGGTGTTAGTGACAATTTCATTGATCAAAATTTCATTCCATACTGTTATTTGCGATGAACCAAGAATGTTATTTGGAAAGAAATTTTAACAAAATACATGTTTTCTTATTAAAAGCTGATAATTTCATAATGTCGATTCAAATTTCCAGGTCATATTGACCGTTTTTGATGATAAAATGAGCAGTCTTTCAAGGTTTCTGTTATCAGTTTTGATCGTGATTTTCTTCATGTTCTACATATTGGGGTCAAATTTTTGGTACTTTCTAGTTAAAAAAATGGGATCCACAACCAACCCCATGTTATAAGCGGGCTCACAAGTTGTCAGGGTGCATGTTATCGAGGGAAAGGTGAACTATGACTGAGTAAAGTATTTCTCTTATTCTAACATACTACAACTGAGTAAAGTATTTCTCCTAGTCCTAACATACTATGACTGAGTAATGTAATTCGACGTTCTCTAGTCCTAACATACTATGACGGAGTAAAGTATTTCTCCTAGTCCTAACATACTATGACTTAGCAATATATTTGGACTTTCTCTAGTTCTAACATACTATGACTGAGTAATGTATTTCTCCTAGTCCTAAGGTACTATGACTGAGTAATGTATCTGGACTTTCTCTAGTCCTTAACATAATATGATTGAGTAATGTATCTGGATTTTCTCTAGTCCTTACATACAATGACTGAGTAATGTATTTAAAGAAGAAATGCACATATGTATTTCTCAGCATTCACATTACAATAATTATGTTCTGTTTGGTGGGAGGTAAAACTAAATTTATTTATGTAATCATTAATTGCTACTATTGCACTGCATACCACTTCTAGGATTCCAGGTCTCCAGTCCAAGCTAATTCTTCCATCCTCCAGTTAGTAAATGAAAACTTGGAATTGACAAGAAACAGTATAATTCCCTCGTCACGGTCAACATACTTCATCTTGGACCGAGACAACAGGACATCAGGATAATGTGGGAGGAGGGAATCTTTACAATAGTAGCAGGAAAGTATTAAATAATTAAACAGTCCATCCCCACTCTCAGCCAAAAAATAAAAACTCCACTATAATTTAATAGCAGTACTACACTGCCTGCTCTATTGCAATGTTGAATTTAACCTGTTCGGAGGGAGGCTGATGATATCAAACAAAAATTGGTGTAACAAATTCAACGCACTCATCCTTACGGTAGTAGTGTTCCCTGTTGTAAGGTGGTCAACGGCTTAGATACATGTTGTGAAGTCACCTGGACCCAACGCTATGTAAGATCTAAGGTAAAAGGATGAAAAGGCAGCTCTTGAAACATCATCTAACAAGGAATGATTCACAGGCGTTCATTCTCATTACAGTCAGATCCCTCTCGGTGAGGGACTACTGATAAGTTCTCAGAGAGTGAGGGTAATGCAAATTGAAATAGTGGCCGTTAAAGTATCAGAGTAACCATTGTGAGGTGGAAAGAAACAGTTCTGACCCTTATTTCTCCAATCAGATGAAGCCCAATAAAACCTTAAGGCCCTAACTGGGCAAATGATCTTGATCTCCCCAGCAACTGGATCCATCAACTAAGCAAAGCCTGAAGGTGGAGAATCTGCAGATTGTTATTTTGAAGAGACCCCATGTGCAGTGACAACAGGTCCCTCCACTGTGGTAATCTCCCAAGTTTGTCTACCAAAATGTCAAGTACGTCACTGAACCACAATCATTTGGGCTACAGTGGGTGGGGCTTGCGAGAACCTGTGTAATTATTGTGAAAGGTGGGAGGGCACAGGCATACAAACAATCCCACTTCAGACAGAAGATTCCACTACCCAAGCTCTCTGATCTGACCATGGAGAGATATAAAATGGGTGTCTGTGTTCTGTCTTGTAGCAAGAACTCCACTAATGGTCTCCCCTACAAAGATTTTTCATGAGGACCGCACTGTCCCTTTTAGACAAGCTATCAGCCAGGATATTCCTTATGCCTGGAATCTGGCAGACTCTTAGAGTCATCGAAATGTTGGAGGAAGGGGATCTCTAAAGACCTCAAGTGAGCCATTCTTGCCCCGATCACCCTGGAAAGGCTCCGGGGATGGAGGCAAGGCCAAATGGATGAGCTAGAAACTGAAATACCTCCTGGCCAAGACAAACCTGGAGGTATCACCTGTGAGGCAGGAAAATAGGGATATAAAGGTATGCATCCTACATAGACTGCCCAGAGGCAGTAATCTCCATCTTGAAATGCTCTTCCTCAAGAAATCTGTTTAAGGGGGAAAAATCAATGATGAGTAAAAACTTTCCGCATTTTTCCAACACCAAAAAGATCTGGGAACAGAAACCCTGAGTTTGGTTGTTTCCACCCTCTCAACTACTCCCTTCCATAGAAAGGGTGTATATCTCTTCCTTCAGATGACCCAGTTTGGACTGGTGAAAGAAAATAGGGTCAATGACAGAGGAGGATGTTCCTGGAAATAAAGCCAGTATCTGTTCTCTAAAGTGGAATGGACTCACAGATCATCCATGGTGCCTGATGAAACCTCTGGAAAAAAGAACTAGCTGAGCACTTACTGGGGCACTGCGGAAGAATTTGCAAGATCCCAGCCATCGGTCAAGATGTGTTTGCTTTTGACCAGTTCTGACAGTCCTGAAGTTATATCTTGGGATCAGTGTTGCTGGACCCTTGAATCCTGCCATGCTATGGAGGTTTTGAGACTTCCTAAGAGCATCTGCACCTCAATCAGAGCAGCCCTGAAAAGGTTCTTGCTGTTGTCCAGCAAGACCTAAGATATCTCCAAACCAGTATCCAAGCTGAGGTGGAGAAGCTCTGCAGAGGGTGCCACTGACATGGAAACAGCAAGCATTGAAGAACTGCTGTAGAGAACAACTCCCCCTTCAAAAAAATGAAGGAAGCAGTCAAAAAGATATCAGCTTGCGAGGCAATTGTTACTAGGGTTCAAGCCTTAGGCTCTATGGCCTCCAAAGCTTTCATTAGGAGACAAGCCTAGGTCCCAGCTGACATTTCCACTTGGAACATAGCAGCGGTAGGGCTTAACGGGGCAAGCTGGAGAATTAACTCAGTAGTTGGATACACAGTAGCTGAAGCATATATGAGGAACATCCCACCTGTTTGCTGTCTTAGGCCCCAGGAAAACTTGTGTGTGTGTGGCAACTTTCCACCAAGCCCCAAACTTCATCTGTCTGGAGACAACAAATCTGTGCATGCCTGCATAACCAGTGCAAAATAAGCAGATGGGGTGAGTGTCCCATGGGGCATTCTGTGCCTGCATCTGTCCATACCTTAGACATTTTAAACACTGAAAGAGAAAAATTACAAAATACAAGATAACCAAAAACCAAAGACACTTACATTAACACCAATTACTAAGAAGGGCAGCAGTAAACCGAAGCACTGCTTGCTGATCAAGAAACAAAAGCCCATCAAAATTAGCAAGAGAAACAAAAAAGGTCTCAATGCAAAGGACAGCGAAGAAAAAAATAAAAGGGCCATTTAAAAATGACAACAAAGGCAAATTTTGATGAGAGACTTGGCACACAAGTACTCTCAAGATAGTTTAAGAAAATATACATTCAGTTTGCTGGCTATGACTAACGAATCAGACTGGGATAATGTTCTTTTTAATTCTCCTGGAGTGAATATTTAGCTTGACCTGAGGATTTGGCTTCCCTAAAAAGGAAGCAATGCAGTATAGCAGGTTATGTATTACTGCTATTAAATTAATACTCTGAAGTTTAATGCATTTGTAATTGTCACAGGGAACATCATATCGCTAATGTTTTTTAACTACAAAATACTTAAAAGTTTAACTATAAGATAAAGTTCATATTAAATGAATCATCACTTTCCAATCTACAAAATGGCTCACCAATCTGAGGACAGACAATTTTCAAACTGTCTCTTTTGTCATTTGTGTAGGTATCATGCATCAGTCTCATCATGGTCTCCAGGTACTGGGAGTTTTCCCCAAGCTGTAAAAGATACTTTTTGAAATAAATCAAGTGATCAGAAATTAATACTATTCCAATTAATTATTTTAATAGGGCAATGGTCAATTTCAGTGAAATGACAAATTAATCAATTATGATATCTGAGGTTTATTTTGGACATAATTTAGTATTGTACCATTCATGCCATTTTGGATTTTAGGCCATTAAAAAAAAAATAGATAAAAATCTGACAAGACATCATCTAGGCAAATTAATGGATTAATATCAATGGATTAGCAGAAATGAATGATTAATCATTACATTTTAACCGATTCTGAACACTATCTAAAAAAAAACACACCACGTGTTTTCAAGGAAATCTGAGGCCCTATAATACCATCTGGATTAAATAAAAACCATTTCAACAATATTTTAATCTGCCAGAAAAGAATGCCATAAAAGACGCTGAAGACAGCAATGGCAGTGTTTACAACACTGTCAAATTTGCTAAGACATGTTAGTCAGCAACAGCAGTATTTACAACACTCTCAACTTTGCCAAGACATTACTTTTTCACAACTTTTCTCTTTATTAATACTTATCTTCTGCATCTTCTTAAAAGTTTCATCAATTTTGTTAAAATTTACAGTACCAAGAAATGTATGTTCATCCAGAGGTTTCATAAAAAGTGGCAGATATGTAATTCCTTACAAAATGTATTATTCAGAGATGCTGAAAGGGATTTTAATTAAAGGTTTGTGTCTGAAAGGGGTGGGTGGGATGGGAGGAGAAATTTGCCACAGTTCATTATTTACCCAATACTTAAATACCTGTCTCTCTTTTTTCCTACTCCACTCCAACAGGACTCAACTACAATCAAAATCCTTATAAGATGTCCCCAAATGCTGCATAAGCTTTACTTTATTAAAGTGTTTCAGAGCTTACTCTGTTCCTTATCTGTGAATAAACAGTGTTCTACACTAAGAACCCTCTTTCACAATCTACCATTTAAAGGGGGGAGCATAAGGACAGGTCTCTTTGCTAGATTCAACAAGCTGAAAAACTGTTCTTTATGATTGTTTTGTAGAATTTTCCAGATTTCACAGGTATTGTTTCATGGATATCTCCATTCCAAAATCTATGTGATCTGGTAATTCATCTTGTCATATATAAGTTGAAATTCTAAACTTCAAACATTCAATTTCCAACTAAAAATGTTTTGTTTTGCACATCTTTTGCAAATATTACACAAAATAGCTTCCGTTGCAACCACTGTACTGTAACAGACTTGATTTCTGAAACTTTGCAACAACAATTTGGGTTTCTTCTTTTGCAGTTCTTCTAACCAACATCTGACATAGTTTTAGAATTATCATCCTCCATTTGGCAAGAAACTCCACTTATCCTTCACTTTTTTCATTCTGCCATATACTTTACACATTCAAGCCACCACTGACTTGAAGTTTAAAAAAAAAAATTAGAAATTTTCCGCCCAGCAGTGCTTGACTATAATCTATGGCAATGGACCAAAGTTTACATATACAAAAATGAATGGAAATGGTATCAATTTCAGAGCCCTTCTTTTACTGTTATAAATAATTAGGGGGATTTCCATGCATCCTTTTGTTTTAACCACAATCTGATACTTTAAAATGGACTGAAGTATTCTGAACAGGCAAGCATCTGACTTTATTTTGTTTAAAACTCTTTTATTTATCCAGTTAGTCTTAACACTTAAATAAAAACTTTATACAGAGTGCATTTTTGCACATGCAACTTTGAACTAATTTGGAGATCTTCATGTGCACAAATTTGTAAAAAATTTCTGTGAGTTCTGCTTTTGCATACCCTGGCAGCATCTCTGAATATTTTTATAATTCTGAGCAATTAACCTTCGAAATAAAACCATATTTTCTACAAGAGACACACACATGTACAAACTGTATGTACTAGTGTCCACAGTGCTAACCTACAAGAGACACACACATGTACTAGTGTCACATGTACAAAGTATGTACTAGTGTAACCTACAAGAGACACACACATGTACAAATTGTATGTACTAGTGTCCACAGTGCTGACCTACAAGACACACACATGTACAAATTGTATGTACTAGTGTCCACAGTGCTGACCTATAAGAGACACACACATGTACGAATTGTATGTACTAGTGTCCACAGTGCTGACCTACAAGAGACACACACATGTACAAATTGTATGTACTAGTGTCCACAGTGCTGACCTACAAGAGACACACACATGTACAAATTGTATGTACTAGTGTCCACAGTGCTGACCTAAAAGAGACAAACCTGCAAAAATTGTGTATCTTGTGTCCACAGTATTGACCTACAAGATTTTATCTGAAATTTTTCAAAACCAAATACATCAACATAATCTGAAATGAGATTGTTTTGATTCAAAACATTAAAGTTTCCAGGCAAAATAAAGTGTACAAATACTGAAAATTTACAGAATATTGAGAATAAAAAATTTCAACATGCATATTTAAACCAAGCAAACAGCCTTATGACAGCCATGGTCCTAGTGTTGTTAGTATGGAAATTACCTCCTGGACATAGAAGTTGTCAGGGTCTCCAGCATATGTCACAACCACATTAAACACCTCCCCATTACACCTAGGGTCAGGAGATATGTAGTTCCGCTTGGGAGCAGGGGCACCTGGAAAATCCATTCTTCATGTGTTTACAAATATGCCAAATTATTTAATTTTTACTAGTTCATCTAAAAACTTGGGCCTGAAGGTGCAAAAATCTTTCTAAAATCAAGCAGGATACCTGTTACTAAAGTACAAATGTCTTTTCTGTGATGCTGTTTTGTGCGTTTTGGTTAGTCAAGGAGATGATCTAAGCCCTTTTCTTTTTAACATCTTTATTAGTGATCTTGATCCAATACTTGATTACAGTAATTCATCTCCTGTCAACCTTTATTATTTGAACTTAATTTGCTTTTCAAAGGCAGAAGATTAAATATTGTTATTTAATTATTAATTTAACAATAATTATGTTTTCAATAATAAAGTAAAATTTTCATTATCATTCAGATATGCCTTGTAACCAAAACTAAATAATTTTAAAGACAAAACCCTTGTTAAAACCATTTGACCCTATGATTCTCTCAGACTGAAAAACTGACTTTTTATGATAACATTTACTATGAAAAAAGTCATATTAAATCTCTCTCTCTCTCTCTCTCTCTCTCTCTCTCTCTCTCTCTCTATATATATATATATATATATATATATATATATAAGATTGAAATAGGTAGATATCCAATCCTAATTACAGTATTAAAATACATGTTCAGTCATTATCAAAGACTACAGAAACTTCCATCTAAATTATATTACAAAGCTAAAACTGACCAAAACAACCAGAGAAATGGATATAAATTTTCAAAATAAATTGCATAAACCTAGATCTGCCAGTGCATTATGCACCAGCAGATCTGGGTCTACGCAGTTTGCAGCTGGACCTGACTTAACAGCAAGTATATACATTACCCTACCAGATTCATGGTGAGACATAAACTTGGATGAAGAGCTGAAGTAAAATAAGTGTCTTTTTTTTACCTCCTGGGACTGGTACAGAGGCTGGAGATTCAAATCTTGCCAACTCAAGGAAGACAAGGGCATCACGAACAGAGACAGGTGTGTCATCTACAATGTCATCATATGGAGGTTTACTCAGATCCACTTGTAAGATATTATTTAACTCTGATATGACCTGTACAAAAAGAGAGAGGTATCATACCTGGTTGCCACCTGTCAGTAAGCACACAGGTAAATTGCATGGTTTTACTTATCTACATTAAATATATCTATTACCCAAATGCATGCACATATATCCCTTCAAAATAAAGCAACTACAAATTTTACTTCAAAACAGTTCATAAAATGGCACTGCTTTGGTCAGTTATCCTTCATCTGAAACACAATTTTTTAAAATATATTTTGAAAGATGTGTCCCTGAAATCTTGAAATAATCCAGCCATATTGAACGGACAGTTTAAGGCTTAGCAAAGAGTAATAATAACAATAATGTGGACTTAGTACAGCATCTAATCTTTAGAAGCTCTAACCACTTCACATAAATATCTATTTATATTGTGAAACAGGTTAAGATTCATCTTGAACATTAACTTCATTTTTCAACATGTTATTGTGCATCAGAAAATGAGAGTTAAAATAACCACAAACAGTTACATACTAGCACTAAATGGAGTTTTTCACTCTGGACCTCCCACACCATTCTTCCTTAGAGCTTAACATGGTAACTATGATTAAGACCTGCTAGATCTGATTCAGGAAGCGTTAAGTCAACTATAAAAGACTGGCAACAAAGACCAATTATTTCTTGTAAACATAAGGCAAAAAATAAATCTATTTCCTATTGCACTGGTTTTAAAAATCGGGTAGGTAGGCAGGGGCTTTCTATCTTTTTTAAACATTATATATATTATAATGATCAGTATATATAATGTACTAAGCGGTTCAAGCACTAGCTAAACTGGCTCAATCTGATGCACAAATCAATTTCAGGAGTTTCAATTTTTTTCAGATTTCTTTCTTTTTTAAATTCATTTTTCATTTAAACATTATATATATTATAATGATTAGTATATTTAATTTAGTAAGTGCTTCTAGCACTGGACTAAACCAGCTTAATTAAATGCACAGATCAATTACAGGATTTTTTTTAAAATTAAAAATAATTAATTTTTTTTTACCCTGGGGGAAAAAAGTGCCAGGGTTGGCAACAAAAAGCAGGGATAGTCAGCCAACTGGAAAGACACATATTTTGTGGGTGCCTAAGTGGAAAATTTCTAAATATTAATTCAAAAGAATGAGCACGTGGTAAAATGCAGAATGGTCACATGATCATTTACTGTTTGCAAGGTGTTACGTATATGTAATCAAATTGCTTGTGTGTTAGTTTTAAAATTCTTTTTTATTTTAATTTTGTTTCATTACATTTTATTGTAATGATTATTTTCACAGGATTCAATATTTTTTTCAGTAAATTCAGTTTGTATAGAACATAAAAGGTGTTACATTAGCACTATTTGTAGCTCACTTTGGTTCATAGATTTTGTAAACACTACGCGAAAACGACTGGCTATTGCCAAGGTCATTTTGGCCTACGTGTTAGTCTGAATAAACAATGTTTTATTTTTAAATTTATTTCAGTGTGAGAATTTGATTCTTAGATAGGGCTATTCTTGCATAGGTGATAAATGGCATTTTTTCTATTGCGATGTTCAAATTAGTAAATCACATAGACCATCACGTGAAGCACCATGTGATCTAAAATCGCGGCTTTAAACAGACGTTCTCTAGCAGATTTATTCAGTTGTATTTTAAACCTTGAGGGCTCATGAGGTTTCAATTGTTGTTGCCAGTTTGTTTTTGAAGTTCATCTGTTTTTTGGAATTTAATAATTTATTCTCTAGAAAACTAAACAAGTGTACTTTTTTATAAAAGTTCTGGGAGAAAGAAATTCAGTGGAAATTTATTCTGGAGTTTAATGGAAACATTATAAACTGTGATTCAATTGAGGATCTGTTACCACCAGTACAACGACCTAATGTGACGTCATCGCCTCCATATTGGAATTTTATCGAGATTCGAACCCGGATTCAATCAGAACTGTTTAGTGATAGGACTTATATTTTTCAATCTTAGGATTAAATTTTGGATTATATTCACAAACCGTAAGTCCTATTTTCTATTTCTTACATTGTTTTCTAAGGAAATAAGCTACTTTGTCAAAATATACAAAGCTTGTTGGCTTCACTCTTTTCTCTTGTTACCTTTGTATGAGACTACACGTAACAAAGGGGACAGATTACATTAATTGTTAGTCTTTATCAATTGGCATGAAAAACAGTTCCATTTATTGGGGAAAAAAATTATAAGATGCAGTTGTATGCACAGTACATGTAGAAATACATCTGGATGCATTAGAATAACTTAATGAGTATTCTGAATGACATAACTGTATACCCATGCTCATGGGATGTAGGATAAAAGATGGGATGTGGAATCAAAGGGCAATTGAAAGTGATATGGTGATATATGCATTAAAATCCCACTCTATATCCATATGAAAATGATATGGCAATTCTGAGATCCATCCCTACAACCATATGACAATGATATGGCAATACTGAGATCCATCCCTATAACCATATGAAACTGATGTGGCAATACTGAGATCCATCCCTATACCACATGAAAATATGGCAATACTGAGATCCATCCCTATAACCAAACAAAAATGATATGGCAATGCTGAGATCCATCCCTATAACTGTACGAAAATGATATGGCAATACTGAGATCCATCCCTGCAACCAAACGAAAATGATATGGCAATACTGAGATCCATCCCTACAGCCATATGAATATGATATGGCAATACTGAGATCCATTGATATAGCCATATGAAAATTATATGGCAATACTGAGATCAATCCCTATAACCATATGAAAATGATCTGGCAATGTTGTGATCCTACAACCATATGAAAATGATATGGCAATACTGTGATCCATCCCTATGAAAGTGATACGGTAATATAGAGATCCCATATTATAACCATATAAAAGTGATCTGATAATGTTGAGATCCCATCCTATAAATACATGAAAGTGATATGGCAATACTGAGATCCATCCCTATAACCATATGAATATGATATGGCAGTACTGAGATCCATTGATATAACCATATGAAAATTATATGGCAATACTGAGATCAATCTCTATAACCATATGAAAATGATATGGCAATATTGTGATCCTACAACCATATGAAAATGATATGGCAATACTGTGATCCATCCCTATGAAAGTGATACGGTAATATAGAGATCCCATGTTATAACCATATAAAAGTGATCTGGTAATGTTGAGATCCCATCCAATAAATACATGAAAGTGATATGGCAATACTGAGATCCCACCCTATAACCATATAAAAATGATATGGTAATAATGAGATCCTACTCTATAACCATTTGAAAGTGATATGGTAATATTGAGATCCCATATTATAACCATATAAAAGTAATTTAGTAATACTGAGATTCAATTCTATAAATTCATGGAAGTGATTTGATAATACTGAGATCCCATCCTATAACCATGTGAAAGTAATTTGGAAATAATGAGATCTCACCCTATAGGGAAATACTGAAATCCCACAATATGAAAGTGACATGGTAATAATGAGTTCCCACACCATGACCATATGAAAGTAATACTGTAATATTGAGATTCCACACTATAACCATGTGAAAGTGATACTGTGATATTGAGATTCCACCCTATAACCATATGACCATGATAATGTAATACAGAGACCCCACCCTATATGGTAAAAGTGCTGTCATAATACCCTTGTTATTTTAAGTTCAGTTCATGCATTTACGATCTCTCTGAGCACCTAAGCCAAAATATTTGTCAATAGTTAGTTCTGCCCATGCTGCAAAACTTAAAATTTTTGGAATAAATTAATGATCTGGGTTTTAATGCATTTTGGCATAAATTTACTATATTTTCAAGATTTTGAAACGTTTTAAAAATTAACACTCACAGACATTAACATCGGCCTGTTTTCCACCATCTTGGCAAATGTCTGCACTGCTTCCAGGGACCATGCTCCACCCTGAAGAAAGAAAACAAGAGTATCATGAACAGTACATTATGCAAATGCCCTGTGTTTAATAATTCTCTATGTAGATAACTGAAATTCGTGAGATGAAACCATTGTTCTTCTTTCACTCACAGTGACTTTACCTTTGACTTCAAAGTTGATACTCTTTTTCCTTACAATAAGTGGCAATGCCTATCCACATTATGCATTTTACCACTCTGGTCTAGGTCTAAGTGATGCAGATGTTACTGTGTGGTAACCAACTATTCTTTCAGTCAATGACCTTGACCTTTTACCTTTTCACCTGGAAATCATAGAATTCTTTCTTACCCCAAGTGCAAGCCACCCACAAAGTGTTGTAATTATGGATGATGGAGAACTCAAGTTATTGAGCAGAAACCATCTGTCTTCTTTTGCCTCATACCACCTCACCTAGCGATCAATGCAGTTCTTTCTTACCCCAATTGTAAGCCATCCACAAAGTTTCCAACCTGAGTTAGTGTGCAGAAACCAATTTTTGAATTAAAGCATGTTTCTTTCATATGTTATCTGATCATAATACCTCAGAAAGTACTACCACTGCCTTGCAAATCCATTATTACCAGGCTAAAATCTTTTACTTTGAAAGAGAGAAGTTGTCTGCTCACATTGGTGGCAGTCAGACAGAATGATCTCCTCTTAATGCAGGGATTGGAAGCAATTGCTGTGAATACTTCAGTTACTACTGGAGCAGAATGCAAACTGTCTTAGTAGGATGTAACTGGGGCTATGGAAGGTGTGTCCCAAACTGTGATCAGGTAAGTATTACAGAAGAAACATATTTTACTCCAATAACTGGTTTCTTCTTTTGTGTTCTAGTGTCCTCTCTAACCTTTTAATTACTTCTCTGAAATAACTTCTCAGCCTCTGAGGCTGTATCTGTGGGAAGGTTGTGAAATTCTCAGGTATGCAATATCTCTGTCTACTGTTGGGGTGTCTATGTGAAACACTGGTGTGTGTGCATTTTATAGAAACAATATATTACCTTATCAGCTGCAACAATGCCAGACAAGCTGCACTCAAAAGCGAACTCAGGATGTTTCATAAACTTGACCTGCATGTTTCTTAAACTGAAAAGAGATATTTATAGTGCTATTTTTCAAAGCTTATATAACAGCATTAAACTACAGAACAAGAGTCCCTTGAAGGGACAGATGCTCTACAAGCTCAAAAGAATTTACAGGACTCAAAGATGAAGTCTTCTTTTTAACTCTGAGCGAAGAAAACATCTCTAATAATCTTGAATGATAAGATTTTCAAGATGACCACTGCAGTGGCCATATTGGATGCAAGATCATCACTACTTTCATCAAGGACCAACTAGATATTGGAAGAAATCTTTTGGTGAAAAACCTATGTCATCATAACCATCCATTCTGACGCTATAAGATTTTCAAGATGGTGGTTGTGGTTGCCTTATTGGATATATGATTAGCACCATTTTCATTCAGAACCAACTAGATATCATAAGAAGACTTTTGGTGAAAGCCCCATGATAATATGACCAAGAGGATTATCAATAAAAAGATTTTTTAGATGGCTGACATGATGGCCATATTGTATGTCAGATTGGCATCATTTTTAATATAGAACCAACTAGACACCAACATAAGTCATGTGGTGAAAATCCCCAAGTCAACATCACTTTCCAGTCATCAGGAACAGTGATAACAAGATTTACAGATGGCTGCCATATCGACTGTCAGATTGGTACCAATTTTATTGAGGACCAACTAAACATCATAATAAGTCTTTTAATGAAAAACCCATACTGACATGACTGTCTATCCGTACAGGTGCAAATATGACAAGATTTTCAAGAAGACTACTGTGGTGGCAAAGTTGGATGTCAGAATGTTACCATTTTTGCCAGTTTTATATAGGACCAACAAGATGTGTGGGTGGGTGGGTGTAATTACATGACACTTCTCTGGCAAAGTAGAAATAACAAATGTGTGCTAATGGATGTATGAACAATGGACAACATGCCAAGGCTTCTTTAGGCAAGGTAAAATGTGTACCCCTTTCAACTAACAAGTATGGAAGACAGTACATATAACATGCGGATTCTGTTTGTTAAACCCATTAAAAGAATTACTTTGCTAATTGTTACTGCTTATCTAAATATCTTTAATTTTCAGCATTCAGAATTTCATTGAAAGTAATGCTTATACAGATGTCTGACAACATGAAATAGAAATTTCAACTTTGAAAAATAAGAATCAAATCGGGTTCAATCAGCTTTTCACTGAAACATGCTTCAGATCTTCTTTACTGCCATCTAACATTATAGAGACCATCAAGAATGGACTGCAAAGTCATGTATTCCTCTAGTGTAAATGCCCTGCTATACCATTTTGATTTTTTTCCATATTTCTGTCAAGGTATAATCCTCACTAACTGCCAATACATTTCACAACTTAGATGAATTAGAGCACAAACTGATACCATTTCTGAAAGGTCAATATTCAGTGTGCTACGAGCACTTAAGTACAATTTGTTAAAAGAACTGCAATCAGACATTACAAACATTTCAGTGATATAGATACACCAATGTTCAACATTGTGGCCTGACCAAAGAGAAAATAATTCTGACCGAAATATTGGAATCTGACAGAAGTGATTGCAGTGGAATTATTTCTGCTAAAAATGGAATGATTCTGCTAAAATAAGAGTGGTTGGCTTCTGTGTTTAGATGATTGATGACATTGTTAACCACAATTAACAATGCATCATCTCTGTGTTTAGACAAGGGATGACACTGTTAATCACAATATAAAATGCATCTTCTCTTTGCTTAGACAAGAGATGTCAATGTGGCTCACAGTATACAATGCCTGTGTTAGGACAAAGGATGTCATTGTTAATTTCAATATACACAGCATCATCTCTGTGTTTAGACAAGGGATGTCATTGTTAATCACAATATACATTTGCATCATCTCTGTGTTTAGACAAGGGATGTCAATGTGACTCACAGTATACAATGCATCTGTGTTTAGACAAAGGATGTCATTGTTAATCTCAATATACATTTGCATCATCTCTGTGTTTAGACATGGGATGTCAATGTGACTCACAGTATACAATGCATCTGTGTTTAGACAAAGGATGTCATTGTTAATCTCAATATGCAATGCATCATCTGTGTTTAGACAAGGGATGACATTGTTAATTACAATATATAATGCATTATTTCTCTGTTTAGACAAGGGGTGTCACTGTTAATTACAAGACATACTGCATCAACTCTATTTAGACAAGGAATGTCACTGTTAATTACAATATATACTGCATCATCTCTATTTCGACAAGGGATGTCAATGTGAATCACAATAAACAATGCATCATCTCTGTGCTTAGACAAGGGATGTCGATGTGAATCGCAATATACAATGCTTCATCTCTGTGCTTAGCCAAGGGATGACTCTGATAATCACAATATACATTGCATTATCTATCTTTAGATGATAGATGTTACTTTAATCACATTGTACATTGCATTATGTATCTTCAGATGAAGATGTCACTGTTATCACAATATACATTGCATTATCTATCTTTAGATGACAGATGTTATTTTAATCACATTGTACATTGCATTCTCTATCTTTAGATGACAGATGTTATTTTAATCACATTGTACATTGCATTATCTATCTTTAGATGAACATGTCACAGTTAATCATAATATATAACGCATCATTTCTGTCTTTAGACAAGGGATGTCACTGTTAATCACACTGTACATTGCATTATCTATCTTTAGATGACAGATGTTATTTTAATCACACTGTACATTGCATTCTCTATCTTTAGATGAACATGTCACAGTTAATCATAATATATAACGCATCATTTCTGTCTTTAGACAGATGTTATTTTAATCACATCACACTGTACATTGCATTCTCTATCTTTAGATGACAGATGTTATTTTAATCACATTGTACATTGCATTATCTATCTTTAGATGAACATGTCACAGTTAATCATAATATATAACGCATCATTTCTGTCTTTAGACAAGGGATGTCACTGTTAATCACACTGTACATTGCATTATCTATCTTTAGATGACAGATGTTATTTTAATCACACTGTACATTGCATTCTCTATCTTTAGATGAACATGTCACAGTTAATCATAATATATAACGCATCATTTCTGTCTTTAGACAAGGGATGTCACTGTTAATCACACTGTACATTGCATTATCTATCTTTAGATGACAGATGTTATTTTAATCACACTGTACATTGCATTCTCTATCTTTAGATGACAGATGTTATTTTAATCACACTGTACATTGCATTCTCTATCTTTAGATGACAGATGTTATTTTAATCACACTGTACATTGCATTATCTATCTTTAGATGACAGATGTTATTTTAATCACACTGTACATTGCATTCTCTATCTTTAGATGAACATGTCACAGTTAATCATAATATATAATGCATCATTTCTGTCTTTAGACAAGGGATGTTACCGTTAATCACACTGTACATTGCATTATCTATCTTTAGATGATGTCACTCTTAATCACAATATACATTGCATTATCTATCTTTAGATGACAGATGTTATTTTAATCACATTGTACATTGCATTATGTATCTTCAGATGAAGATGTCACAGTTAATCATAATATATAATGCATCATTTCTGTCTTTAGACAAGGGATGTCACTGTTAATCACATTGTACATTGCATTATCTATCTTTAGATGTCACTTTAAGCACAATATACATTGCATCATGTCTGTGTGCAGACAAGGATGTCACTGTTAATCACATTGTACACTGCATTATCTATCTTTCGATGTCACTTTAAACACAATATACAATGCATCATGTCTGTGTGCAGGCAAGGAATGTCATTACCATAAATTAGAAAATATAGCACACCAGCTATCCATGTTTTTCTGTATCATGCACCGACTCTGTGGGGTATATATGTCCACATGTTATGCAATTTGATTTTTACTTGCATTACCATGTTGTTATATATTTTAAAGGACTCATTTCCTATTTTCATCAATGCACCAAGTTTGAACTAGTAAGCTAATCTAATGTTGATTATACAGTTGTTTTATATTTCAGCAAAATTTGTCCAAGTTTAAAGACAATATAATAACATGAAGACAAGTTCAACATCATAAAATCAGCATCTTCAATTTAACAACTTACTAATTTATGACCTGCAGCAATGTTACTGTATTGATTAAAAGCTTAAACTGACATTGATATAAGTTTAGAATATGAACTTCTATAGTGCAGTAAATCAATGTCAATAATATTAAAAAATGAATGATACAAATTTTGTTAATTAGAATTTGTGAACTTCTATAGCACCAAATAAAAGTTATGTTACTTATTGTAAATCTACTAAACAAATAACTATTAACACATACAATACTACAGCTTAAAAAATCCATCCTACGCATTGTCATAAAATAAATAGTACATGCTGCAGCCAGTAGGCTTGAAAAAGTAAGTTTATTCTGCATCACTTGAATCAGAACTAGCATCCCCCTTCTGAGTGTCAGAATTTTCAAAACTTTCTGTCTTGAAAAAGATCCATACAATCAGTTAGGCTTGCTTCATTGACTGTTGAATCCAGTGATGTTGTGTCTGATATGCTGTCACAGTCAAATTCAGAGCTAAATGAATAGACTTCTGGAAGAACTCCACACTTACGAAATCCACTGTGAATAGTAGCCAGTGTTATTCTTGCCATCTTCACTAACCAAGGTTCCTATATCATAACCCTATCTACACCTTGGCATATCGAGCCTGTATTTCTGTGCTTCAGTTCCGTGAATTACATTATTCTGCTGCATCCGATCAAAATTAAATTGTTCAAATCTGAACTGTTCCTGCATGATCGAGACAACAGGAGCACACAACTTAAATGGACTCATAAATAAGCAATTTTCCACTGCTGGTCCATGTTTGTATAAATACATTTCATTTAAATACACCTCTAATGGCTTCCTTCTAGTACACAGTCATAATTTCGATGTTTAACTTACAAAGTATCCTTTTTGAGTCAATTGACTCCACCACTTCTGGCCGATGTAAAATGCACCGCTGTTACATGCCATTGGTTAGTTGGCATTATATACTAAGGGAGGCAACACATGAAATCCAATAGATGTTGCTAGGAAAAAGCACTAAAACATCTGCTCGATACGCCAAGGTATAGATAGGGTTATCATATCGGAACGTTGGCTAGTGAAGATGTATTCTTGCCCGAACTGCCAATACCCATGTGTAAACTTCAACATAAGCTGCACGGTGCTGACAGCCTGCCAGAGTGAAGGTGCACTCCCCATTTGTCATTATATTGTCCCACTCCTCACAGATGAAGCACTTGAATGGATGGTTGACAGTTACATCAAGCAATTGCAACTTGCTGGTCAGTCCACCTAGAATTATAGCAATCTGTGTTCCCATGGCATTGATATGTTTTTGAACTGATGTTTATTTATGGGCAGCCATGGCAGCAAAAACTAGCCGAGATATGGGTTAAAAAAAAAGCCTTTTCATGCATGAAAGCAGTTGTCTCTCCACGTCTTCATCATCTCAGTGTTTATCCAGTCATTTTTGTTACAGACCACAGTAACACTGGCTGGTAATTTTTCTTGAGGCATTGTCACCCTCAAATATTACAGTTTTAATTTCTCACCACCTGCCATGCATGCCAATACAACGATAAGAACAGGTACGTTCATCACCTGGGGTCACTCCACACACTGTCTTCACTCCAGTTGCAGCAAAAGAGTGAATTGCAGGTATATCGAAGGAAATGGGCATCTCATCCATGTTAATGACATCATTTGGTTTCAGGCCTTGCTGGTTAATTTCTTACTGGACAGAATCTTTGAAACCATTCCTCTTCTTCTCCCATTTGTCAGGAAACTACTGCCCAACAGATGCCTGTGCTCAAACTGAAAGGTTGTTTTGCCTCATAAGTTTGTTAATGTAGTTACCTGAGCTTCTCCAAAAATCATCAATTTTCATTTCCACAGCCAAAAGTCGAGCCTTTAGCATTATGGCTACCATTGACACTACATGTTGGATATCTCTCTGTGTAAGAACCCACTTTACCAGGTTTTCTTCTAGATTTGGCCACTTGGCTTTCTTTCTTCAGCATTCTCTTTTGCAAGGATTTAGTTTCTCAATCTCTGCTTCTTCTTTTTTCCACTCACAGACTTTTTATTAACTGAAAATTCTCAGCCTGTTGCTCTAATGCCTTTTTCATTTGCATTATTAACAACAGATAGTTTAAAACTGGCTGTATAAGATTCATGCTTACGCAGCTTTAAAAATCTTTTCTTGGACTACTGGTATATTTCTTATAAACTGAAAAAATTTGAAAACTTTGAGGCTGATATAGGTGTTATATACCAGTAATAGGGTAATGCTTATTGCTTTTTACAGAAACCACATCAAAGACCAGTGGTCAGTACAAAGGGTGATGACATTAGACAATAATGTTATGTTAAGTGACAAGACTGTTTATTGTAAAATCAGAAGGTGTGTAGTTCATATTATCTGGTGATTATTTACGGTAGGCGATTATTTTATTGATTTTTTTTATTAATGGATAGTGTGCAGCTTTGGCCCTGCATTTAACAAAGACAGCATGTGGTATCACCATGGAATGGTTGAGAAGGCTCAAGGGGAGGAAACTAATTTTGAAATGACCCAGTTTGGTTGAAATGGCTCTACTGCGATATGTCCTTGTATCAAGTACAGCATGTGGATTGAACTTTACACAGTTTAGTGTTTCAATGGTAAACAGAAAGAATGATTCACCATACCCGACTATTTTATACTATGTTTATAATGAGAAGAACCAAACATAGATTTTGGTCATTTATTATGCTTTAAAAAACTGCGAGTAATACATGAGTACGTACAGTCAAACCCGGTTATCTCGATTATGTCAGGGGGTGTCCAAAAATCGTCGACATAACCAGGGTTTAGTTTATAAATCTACTGCAGAACAATGATTATGCATCTGAAGTACCAAAAGTGAGGAGTTTTGTTTCTAAAAACAAATGGCATTTCTAATGCACAATAAAAATAATAATTCAGTCATGCCTGGTTGCAGAAAAAAGAAGATTGGAGGTCTTTTAAATGAGATTAAGTAATAAGTCACATATTTTTACAACAATAAGTTACTACAACAATGTCAGTGGTTTGAAGTTTTTTTATTTCCCTGTGATTAGCCTCATGCCTTTGGTAGCCTCAGCAAGACAATGATTTTCTCACACTATCCAAAATCTAGGCCAAATGAAGTACATGTACATGTAGGACTATACTTTTTTTTTAAAAAGTATTTTCTTTTGTTAGAGTTGACTTGTGACTAGCAGCAAAATGTAACTGACCAATATTGTACGTGAAAATCAATCTTTTTTTTTTTAATCATCAGAGGTACCTTTACACCAGTACATGCCAGTTTTTACCGATAAATTTTGCTTCTGTACCAGAAAAAGACGGGCCTGTCGGTATTCATGTACCGACAAACTGTAAAATGTGTTTCAAGTCTTTAAAGTTAACTGTCTCAACATCAAATTCTGTATGAAGCCAACTTATTCCATTCATGCAGTTAGAAGACAACTTATTCCATTCATACAGTTGTAGTCCCATATCCCTCCCGATCAGGTACCATGGTAATAACACAGCACCAGAAGGAGAGTCGGCTAATCTCTTTGATGGATTGCAAGATTTTGATATTCAAGATAAAAACAACCCAAATGAAAGCACTCTTCTTTCTGTTTCAAATTTTAATCCTATCAGTCGCTTTCTGCTTCATTCCTTTTTGTGTTGAAGAATATGCAATCATGGTACCTCGACAATTTCATTAAAAAAATACTGGGCGCTTGGGGTTTTTTTTATAATACCATTGGTGCTTTTATTTACTCTTATTCAAAACAAATTAATAACCAATGTGTGTGTGTGGGGGGGGGTAAACGAGGAGGAGCCTAGTTTGGAGTTTTGCTGGTTTCTATATATAAATTATTGTGAGTCACGTGATCTAGCCATGCTGAAGTTGGAGGCTTACACTCACACCAAGCATGGAAACGCTTTAACTATTACTGAATTTGTTTTAATATATTGTGTAAAACAAAAATTAGGTATTTTAGCTACATTTAATGATGTTAACCTGATAATTTTTCGAGTTATAGATAAGATCAAATTCAGGGGCCCTGAGTGGCCGAGTGGTCTAAAGCGCTCACCGTTACGGATCAATGCCATCTCACCTCTGTCTGCTTGAGTTCGAGTCTCAGGCTCGGCTAACGTGGGCACGTGAGAAAGCCTGCCAGTAGCTTCTCGTGGGTCGGTGGTTCTTCCCGGGGTTTTCCAGGGTTCTTCCTCCACCAATTATACTGGCCACCATGTATAGCCTATCTTGTGCTGAAAAATGGCGTTAAACCCTACAACAACAACAACAACAGATCAAATTCGCGATGCTGTGTGGGACGAACTATATTGTCATGGTGTTAACATGTGATAATGTCCATTCTGAACGCAGCTTATGTAAAGATCAGAAACACATTCATTCAATTACCTTACTCTAAAGTATTGTTTACATGATAATTTTCTCCATTCTATGCAAGTGATAAACATGCATTGATGAGATTGGCTGATTAGCATTTGTACCGGTAAAATCTGGTCTTGTACTGACTTTTTTCATCCTTGCCAGTACGAGGTACCGGTAATAGTGGCAACGCCAGATCATTTCTTGTAAAATGTCTCTGAGATGGACATTAAAAGTTGCATTTCATCGAATTAAGCGGGTCCACGTTACTTTGGACCGAAACTTATGCCTGACATAACGGGGTTATTGACTTCATAGAGGTCGAGATAAGCAGGGAAAAATCAGCATAACAAAGAAGGATTTTTTGGGGACCGGACCAAAACGCTCGACATACACAGGTTCTCGAGATAACCAAGGTCGAGATAAATGGCTTTGACTGTATTATACTTGGATGCGTGCTATATTTGCTAATTTATGCTAATCACAATATACAATGCATGATCATTATTTCTGTCCTTATGATGTATTAGAGTTTCTGACAAATCAATGCAATGGGCCAGATTTTACCTTTAAAATATGTTTGCCGTACCAAAAAGTAATTGATCATCCTTGACAATATCAAATGTGGAAATTTTTTTTAGTTTTCCTACCTATCTACTGTTATGACTTCTCTGTTACCATAGTCTATGTATGCAACTTCCACCTGAGTTTGAGAAAAGTCATCAGCCACTGAAACCACTTGCCGGACTCTAGCACGATACCACTCTTTGTCTGAAGAGTACTGAGCCAAAACTAGATCACCTGAAAAAAAGTGATCTGCAATTGTGAAAACAAGATAAAGAACTTACCTGTCTGCATTTTGATAATACAAGAGGGGAAAAAGAATGAATCGTAGACAATCATTGTTGTAAAAAACTGAGATAATATGAAACTTGTGAACAGCAACAAAATCAATTATGTACAGTATTCCCCCTCTTGAACGGCCCCCCTGGCTCCTTACAGCCAGAATCTGACGGCACCAACGAGTGTGTGTTCAAAAGTACCCCTCACGAAAGGCCACCCCGCTAATGCGACCAGCGGCCAGCATATTAGTGCAAAAATATAAAATTTACCCCTCACAAGCGGCCGCATTTTATTTTGTAATATGTATCCAGAACCAATTTTATTCATAACGTGTGTTAAGTAATCTGATTTCTGTTTCCCAATGTCAGGTTTTCGTTACTGAAAGAAGTGTTGGCTAAAGTACATGTACCACTAAGGTTAATATTATATCATTTACGCATCACGAGAAGCCACATTTATTCCATAAAGTCGAGAAAGACTCAAATTTTAATCCATATAAAAAGGTAAGTACACGTAATTCGATTAGCCTTACTGTTGTGTTATCATGAAATGTCCGGTTTAGTCACTCTGATAATTGTTAAGATTACAATTATTGTACAGTAGTAACAGCTGAGAAGTGACAGTATTGATGTACAATACACAAGTCAGCGGGAAAATGGTTTGATAGCCTTTATGGCTTCCCTTAGTAAGATGTTGAGCTTGTTCACTTTCATAATTAGTGGCTATTACTACTGACAATAACTGTCAACATTACAAATCCTAACGGCCGCGAGGTGCTATTGTTCAGATCAAATCTGTGTACATATCGAAGCCGTTTTGGCTGCTCTCACTTAGTGTAAAGAAATGTAAACACAAATAGGGTACCAGACTGCAACTAATGAATCACGTGCCAAGATCGCTGCCTTTAAAAAACACATGGCATATTGTTTAAATGCAGAAAAGTTGTTTTATCAGTCTTGTAGTTGGCAAACACTGATGATTACAACCTGATGTAATTGTCAAGATCATAACAGGGCCAGCATAGTCTAAAAATAGACTTTTGCAAACACACACAGAGAAATTAGCCTTGAACAAAACAGGGTACCAGACAAAGACCGAAAAATCATGTGACAACACATTCCTTTATGAAGAAGGCATTTCGTCCACTCCGCAAAAGTTTCGTCTGCATAATTAAATCGCATACAGTTAGCAACATCCGAATAAATCATTACCAAACATTAACATGTCATCACGTAAATGGAGACAATTATTTTAGAAAAAAGTCGGTTATTCTACTCGACGACATCGGGTGATGTGGGGAGGGGGAACTTGCCGAACGATTTTAGGTAGAAAAGACTCGAATAAAACAATTTTATGTTAAAAAGACTCGAATAAACAACATCTTAACCGATAAGGAGGTTATTCAGCAGCAGTGGGAAAATGGAGCAAATGGAAAGAGAATTATGTACAGTGTGACCCCGCTATAGCATGCTCCATTATAACACAAATTCGGATATAACATGGTCATGGTGTGGCTCCCGAAATTTCATATACATGTATTTTTCTCATACACGAAAAAATTAATTTCTTTCTTAAAAGTACGAATAAAAAAGAAAAAAAAAGTTTATTATCATTTTAGGGAAGAGATTGCGTATGAATAATACAAGACAATCGTGGCGTGGCTACTGAAATTTTATATGCATTTTTCTCATACACGAAAAAAATAGTGTTTTCTTCTTAAAAGTACGAAAAATAACGTGTAAAACTTTTTCAGGAATTGTGCAGGGCTTCGCCAATGTCGCAAATTGCGATTTTTTTCCTTATTGGCGGCAAAATGTATCATCTGCAATGTTCCCTCTAATATTTTTCCTGTGTGCACGGAATTTTGAAACTGCTGCGCAGCATATGTATTTGCTACCAAAACTTGTGCGTGGAATTTTGAAACTGCTGCACGGCACTTTCTAATGAGCTGCGCAGCTGCGCGCCTTAGAGGGAACATTAACCATCTGGCGATTTTTTTTATTGGCGACATTGTTGGCTGTTTAAACTTGTATATACAACCATTGGTTTGGAGTGGAGAAATTCAGAGACTCCATGAAAGGAAGCCGTAAAGTTGATATAAAATGCACTGAAATTTATCTATTGTTACATAAACAAATTCTTTGTCCATATTGACAAACCATCTTAACAGTGCATTGTTATATCATAATCCGCTTATGCTGACATCTAGCATGAGTACTGTATGTTTTGAGATATCCGCTTTTTTTCAAATTTACATTTCTGGTAGCGGAGATCAACCGGACGAGGCATTATCTCATAATCTATATTCATCGGATTTTTGGCCGCTTGCTAGTAATTAATATATTTAGACGGACACTTTTATGTGGATGGTAAGTAAAATTCCTCTTTTTTTCACTCAGAATTAAATCCTTCAGAACATTCAAGTTTTCTGTAGTAATCCCTGTCATCAGACCAGAACACCTGCATCTCTATCATCGATTGACCCTTTCTTTAAATTTCTGACGCATGCGAGGAAGGAAGCATCACTCCACTACCATAAATGTAAAAAAAAAACAAAAAAACTCTCACTTGTCTATTCAATAGGCAGGGAGGAACAGTAACTACAACTGACCATACGATGGCCAATTCATTTTTTTTTTTTTTTAAAATGTACCCAGATAAAATAGTAGCTGAAATGTCAAAGAAAACATCACCTTTGAAGCACCGATTGTTATGAAAACGTACTAAGCAAATGGGACAAAAAATCAGTCTCAATCATGCAATACAATTTTTTTATGTTGCCGCCACAATAAGAAACGGGCATTTCTTTGGTTCTCCAAAGCTGTCCTTTAGCGGTGACTTCAATAACACATGCACCCTTCATTAAAGAAAGCCGACTACAATCTTTAATAAAAACAAAGAACCTTTCTTCAAAGGAAGCCATTACCGAACTTAAATAAAATCAATGGAATCTGATGGATTGTTTCATTTTCCAACGTGACTGGAACATTTTTACTGTGCCGTGAAAGTTTCCTTTTTACAGGTAAAAAGTTTATGCTTACGAACTCTACCGACCACTCTTAAAATGTAAACTTTTACTGACTTTGGACGTACTTAAAAAGTAAATGTGCTTCATCATTCGTTACATGATTGTGCTATTTTTTTCCGCTGAATTCAGACCTATATGACCTGTGACAAAATTATTGAATATTTTAAATCTGTGTGTGTGCATATTTTCGATGGAATTACTTGTATTGTGGATTCAATGTATGTGACATGATTCGCGGGTGAGTATACGGTGTTGATACTTTATTCATTGCTATGCATTAGACACATAAACAGTATACACATATATGTACCAATGCGTGGTTCTCTGAATAAAGTAAAATATTATATATGTTTTCTCTGTTTTCACTACAGGTGTATTTCTCATTTAATATGCATCGATTTTAGATGAAAACTGTGCCAATGAAGCACGTATTTTTGCGCCCGCATTTATTACCTACCCCCCCCACCCCCCGCACTTTTTTTTGGGTACATGCATCATTTTCTTCTGTTAACTGACCCGGTTGCTTATAGCACAGTTCAGTCTATAACACGGTCGGGTTCTATGGCTCCCAACTACCGTGTTATAGCAGGGTCACACTGTATGTGCCAAGATTTAAATGACGTTTTTGAATGGTTTTGCAATGTGCATGACAAAAGACCCGTTTGCATATCACGCTTATGCCAAGAATAAGAACTATTAATGCATATTCAGTTGAAATAAGTCTATTATTATAACAAGAAGAACCTTTTAATAATTAATGTTACTTTTAAACAAAGATATTAAATGCTTTGAAGAATGTAGCTTTCTTACTGCGTACATTACATATACTTCTCGCAAAAAATTTATTCCTCCTCTGGAAAGGCCACCTGTCTTATAAGGCCACTTTCCCAGTGCAGAAGGGGTGGCCGTATAAGAGGGGGACTACTGTAGTCACATTCAATATTACAATCATTCTTCAGAAAAAAGAATCCCAATTTATGTTTGGACAGGCTATGATTTAGCAAGTACCCAAGTGCAACAAATGCAAATCAAACTGCAGTACCTCCTTAAAACAACTATAGCAGGGTTGCATCTAGGATTTGGTAAATGTGGGTACATGCAGCCACTTAATCTGAAAAAAAAGGACCCACGTAGTGAATTGTGTGCCCTTTCAGTATGGTTGTAAAAAAAAAAAAACCTTCAACAGTTTCCAATTGAGCAATAGCAAGTGTAATAAGTGTATTAAATTCATATCATGTGTTCTGTATATTACAGTATAACACTAAATACATGTGTTCTGTATATTACAGTATAACACTAAATGCATATCATGTATTCTATATTACAGTATAACACTTAATTGGATATCATGTGTTCTGCATATCAGAGTATAACACTAAAAGCATGTGTTCTGAATATTACAGTATAACACTTAATGCATATCATGTGTTCTATATATTACAGTACAACACTAAATGCATACTATGTGTTCTGTATAATACAGTATAACACTAAATGCATATTATATGTTCTAAATATTACAATATAACACTAAACGCATATCATGTGTCTGTATATTACAGAGTAACACTTAATGCATATGTGTTCTGCATATTACAGTATAACACTAAATAAATATCATGTGTTCTGTATATTTCAGTATAACACTTAAAATGTGTTCTATATATTACAGTTTAACACTAAATGCATATCATGCATTCTGTATAATACAGTATAACACTAAATGCATATCACGTGTTTTGCATATTACAGTACAACACTAAATATAAATCATGTTCTGTATATTACAGTATCATACTAAATACATGCATTCTGTATATATTACAGAATAACAATTAATACAAATCATGTGTTCTGTATATTGCAGTATAATACTAAATACAAATCATATGTTTTTTATATATTACATTGTGTAACACTTAAAACTAGAGAGTCTTGTGTTTTCTAATAACAGAACTTTCTCTACAAACTTACCATTAAAGAATTAAACCACTGGCTGAAAAAATAGTGTCACTCCTCTGCCCATTCTCGTATCTTAAAAAACTCAGGTATTTCCTGCATGTCACATGACAGTTGTCATGCATGTATTTTTAAGATTTTTTTTGCCTAGTTTCAAATCCTGAATATCTTCAGTGGACTTAAACTAAGTAACAGAAAAAAGCAAACGAACAAATTTTGTTAAATCCAATAAATAATCTCCAAATTATAAAATGAATATTTAACAGAAACTTACAATACAGTAACTGTGAATTAAATCTCAAATAATCCTAAAAGTTTTATCACATGGCTAAAAGTATAGAGTGTTCCAAATGAATTCCAATAGTCCTTAATGTACTGATGTACCAAGAGCCTTTAACAGTGTTTTAGTCCAAAATGTCAGTGAATACTTTGTAATTCCAATCAATAATTTAAATAATTACTCACAAATTATAACTGAACACAACTATAGATGTTTCTACAAAGACTGACGCTAAGATGGGAATGAATAATCTTGTTGATCTCAACCCTATTATGCATCCCTACTTGATCTATGTCTCAATAACCTTTTCGAAAAAGCTAAATCATCTCAACAGAAAATTACCCCACTGTAAACAAATAAATTTCTAGAATCTTCTAAGGTCATAATTGAGGCCCAGGCCTTGAACTCAAACCAAAATAAAGAACCTGTTTATAGCTTACTAACAAGAGAAAAAGCAGGTACAAACCAAAACTTGATCCTCAATCAAGAACAAAGTTCAGGCACACAAAATAAATATATACAACAGTGACCAGGTAATTCAAGGTGTCTCTCAAAGGCTGATGTCCTGAAATCAGTATTTCCAAGTGTGAAGGAATTTTCTTTGATGGTTTTCACACACCAACTGCAAAGTATCTCATTTCTTTCATTCTTTTCCCATCGGGGCCCCGAGTGGCCAAGTGGTCTAAAGCGCTGACCGTTACGGATCACTGCCATCTCACCTCTGTCTGCGTGAGTTCGAGTCCAGGCTCGGCTAACGTGGGTATGTGAGAAAGCCTGCCAGTAGGCCAAATGGGTGGTTCTTCCCGATCTTCCAGGGTTCTTCCTCCACCATTAATACTGGCCGCCATGTATAGCCTATCTTGTGCTGAAAAATGGCGTTAAACCCTATAACAACAACAACAACAACAACTTTTCCCATCATAACTGTTTCTCCCAGTCTGAACTGAACAAGTATTTTTTCTTGATGTTGGATGGACCCTCAATTTCAATGCCACCATTTTTAGGCATACCATCACTAGCATCATATGGTATGTGATTAGCATGAGGATTTGTTTGTTCACTATCAATGTGCCTATTGACAGAAACATTTGCACTCAGACTGCTATCAGAAGTCATACTGCTAAAATAATGAAAGGGTCCAAGTTTTAACTGGTTTGCCATTTAATGCAGTATCCCACCAAGGTGGCCTCAGCATTAAACATGTGCTCTTCACAGCTTTCTTAGTAACCAATCAGAATTGAGCACATGACACACAGGAAATATGTGACATAATTCACAACTACACAAGGACAGCATTTCGCTGAGAGTAGCTACCAGGATTTTTACAATAAATTTTATAGCAAATTCTTTACAAAAAATGTGCACAATTCTTACTTTTTGCATGACTTTAAATTTTGGGGAATATTCATGATTGTGCATCCTTGATAAATCCTGCAGTAGCTATTAGTAATGGTGCATTGCAAAAAGCCCCACCAACTATAATTTGCTAAACATGGTCTTAAGAAGATGAACTTGTTCTGGAAACCACCTTCTGGAATAGAATTCAGGTGCCATACTCCCTCTAAATGATGATGTGGAAGATTGGAAATCCAATCTATTCAAGGTCTAATCATTACAAAGCTGCACACCAAATCTGGTTAAAATCCAACAATCCTTGGTAATGCTTTGCTGTGGAAACCGAAGTCAGAAGGATGGCCAATCAGGGGACATAACTCTTGTAATTAATACCATCAAATGCTGGAAATTACACTCATTCAGCATCTGATCAATATCAAGATGATGCATGCCAGAATTGGTTGAAATCCAACAAATCCTGGTACAATTATGCTGTCAAAGCAAAGCAGAGTCCAACAAATCAAGGGATGTAACTCATGTGATTTCAAGCAATGCTGGAAATCAGACTTACAAAAGGCCAGCAAACAAAATTTGGTTGAAAACCAGCAAATCTGGGAATAGTTATGCTGTGGAAACCAAAGTCCAGAAGGGGGGGGGGGTATCCAATTAGGAGATATAGCTCATGTTATGTCAGGGAACATTGGAAATCATACATATTCAAGGTCTCAACAATACAGAGCTGCATGCTAAATAAGAAAACAAGAATTTAGTACTTCTGTTGCCTAAGTAGAGCCAAAATACACTGAACTTCTTTCTTAGCCTAGGCTTAAGAGGGTTTTTCAAGTCAGTGGAATTACCCTTAACATATGATTATAGGTAACTGAATAAGAAAGATATCAACAGACATGCTTCAAAAAGGGGGAAATATCTAACAGAATTTCACTTTATCTTATAATTTTGTCCAAAATCTCAATTTAATGTAATGTAAAATTATGTGAAGTAATGTGTTATGTCAAATTTTCTTGATATCCATTGGATGTTAAATAAACATATGAGGCTTGAGCTAGTAGCAACAGGTGCATCGCAAGGATGCTGCTCTCTACAATTTGCCAAGCTAGACCTTAAATTGAAGAATATTTGTTAGGAACCAATGTTTGGAGATGATGAGCATAGCAGGGCAATAACTTTTCTAATTATGGGCAATAACTCTTCTAATTATAACACAGAATGCCAGAAATCCAACTAATTCAAGGTTTCATCAAAATAAAGGTAAATAATACCTTTGATACAGGTATCTTTTTTTAGAAAATTCCTGTCAGTAATATAACTGCAACTTTTGGGATTCTTGTCAGTATTCACTAATTCCAGTAAAGTTCAGTATTTTCTTTATCTGAAGTTTAACATATTTTATATAAGAAACGGCTAAGTGTAAATTTCCACTGATATACAGGGAGTATTTGATAGGTTCTGAATATTTCACTATAACTTTTTTGTTTCCTGTGTAAACTTTTGCAAATCAAATTACATCACAATATTTTGAATAGTTCTAGGGTTACGCTGGAAACAAGTATGTCCTTTTGTGCAGATGTAATACTGATGGAAAATGGGCAATAACTCCTTCAAAATCGGATCCAACACTGTGAAACCTTTAAAAGGTACATCAACATGTAACCAGTAATTCTCCTATAAAATGACATCTAATTATATGCAAATGTTAAAGATAATATCCGATGTAAAGATAAAAATTAATTTATAATGGTCATGACTCTATCCGAGCTGACAAGACAGAATGCATAAAAGGCACAGTTAGGCCTATGAGACAATGTACACACCAAACTGCATCAGAAAATGTTAAATAGTTCCTGAACTATGCTGGTTACAAGGATCTGCTGTAGTGGATATGTAACTTTGAAAAAGGACAACTCCTCTGTCACTTTGGACCTGAAAAAGTGAAGCCATTAAAAGTCAAATCTAGATTATCAAATTATATGTAAAGTCTGCAGAGCCATGTTGGTTATAAGAAGTGTGGATATATGGACTGACAGACAGGATGGACTGAGGCAGGCTGAGGGACTGAAATGTATGTACTACAGGGTTCCTGTATTGCAATGTGGGGCTCAATGCCTGAAATGGATCAGCCTCATGAGGACATCATACAAATATGACTGCTAAATGAAAGAAATTCAATTTAGCAAAATTAATTAATTACATACCAACATCTACTTCCTTCAGTAGATGCTTATTCGCATCTGGACCATTACACCAATTGTTCATAGATATAGAAAGGCTGCGAAGCCTCGGTACTTCTCTCTTCAACTGCACAACAAAGTGACATGGGTTCCTGATGTGAGACACATACACCTGCTCATTGTGGCCTGGAAACAAAGTAAATAAAAGGTGCTGGCTGACATCTGCATAATACCCAAATGCAAAAGAAGTTGCCAAGAAATCAGAGACACTAGGATGGTTTCTGTAAAAATTTCTTTCAATATATTTGATTGCATATATTATGAAAACATCTCTTTAAAGGTTTCTCTGTTTTGCAAATCCTTAGTACACGGTATCATAATCTTAACTTTACAGCAAATTTAAACAAGGGGCACAAATGGACATGAGAGTATCAACTGCCTAACAGGCAAATACAACAGCAGTTGGCTAAGAAGTCTGGGTCAGCAGGATGGGTTCTATGGAAATTTCTTTCAATGCTGTTAATTACACATTATAAAAACAATTGTATTCAATGTTTCTCTGTTTGGTACCCCCATCCACATTAAATGGCATTAACAGCATGATCTGTCCAGCACTAAACTGTCAGTATGCTAGGATGCTTTATCAATACTGGTCAAATTCTAGTGGTTTATGCGATAAAACTGTTCAAATGTTTTTCTTTTTTTAGTTTCCTGGCCATATTTGATAGTAGATTGGATATCATTTGTATCAAATTTAAAGGCCATTAACCCATAGCGCTTGTTGTCCAATGACACAATTCTGTCAAGTGCATTTTGAAAGAAATCATCTTAAAGGTTTTTTTTTTTTTCTTTCTTTTAGCAACTGGAGCCATATTTAATGGCAGGATGGCATTATTTGAATCAATCTGAATGCTTTGATCTCAGGATATTTTCTGTCAAATTTGGTCAAATGTATTATAAGTATATTTGAAAACAGAGCCAAATTTCTTGATTTACTATTCTTGTTACATGAGAAGAATGCTTAATTATGTAAACTGGTTTTTTTCTTCAAAATGCTAATAAACAGATATTGTGGAAAGCAACAACCATTTGTTCCTAAAATATGAAACAAAAATTAAAACACATCTGACAACATCTGTCTTTCACTCACCTTTCACTTGAACTTTTTGTGGCAAATCTTCTCTACCCTGCTTTTTCTTCTTTTGTTGTTTGCCATTCTTTCTGGAACTTTTTTCTGACCCAGTCTCTTCAAAGACAATTTCTTGCTCATCTGCAATATTACCATGCCACATCTCATTGTGCCATTTTTCCATCAATCAAACACCTCTCTGATGTTATTGGTTGATTTTGAATGGCACCTTTTAACAAATTATTGGCTACATCATGCTAGGTGCCTGGGCAGGTATCAAACCCACAACACTTGGACTACAAGTCAGACATACTACCAACTAAGGTACCAAGGCTGCCTAAAGACTCCTCTCATTATAACAATTTTTTTTATGTCATTAAAGCAAAATAATTGCAATTACACTTAGAATACGTACCTGATGATTAAGTTTATCAATCAATTATGTCAGTATAGCAAGATTAAGGCCATTCCATTTAAAAGATGTAGTGGACTGAAAAAGCACAGCTAAAATTATGTTCATGAATGAATTATGTCAGTACAGCAAGATTAAGGCCATTCCATTTAAAAGATGTAGTGGACTGAAAAAGCACAGCTAAAATTATGTTCATGAATGAATTATGTCAGTATAGCAAGATTAAGGCCATTCCATTTAAAAGATGTAGTGGACTGAAAAAGCACAGCTAAAATTATGTTCATGAATGAATTATGTCAGTACGGCAAACAAGATCAAGGCCATTCCATTTAAAAGATGTACCTGGTTCGAACTGCATAGCTAAAATTAATGAATGAATAAATTATGGAATAATTAATTAATATAAATCAATCACAGTATTCAGAAAGTATGTGATAATCATCTGGGAAAAGTCATGTCTCTTTTTTGGGGGTCAAAAATTAGCTTTCTTCCAATGCTGACATCTCCTTTGTAAGGGTATAGCCCTGAAAACTTTATTTTGAATTTATCACAGTATTGTCTAGATGCCCAACAGCTTGCCTAAAAGCAAGCTGTGAAATACTACTGAAGGGTAACCTATAATATTACCACAATACAGAATAAAAGATGTCCAGGAACTGGGAAAATTCTAGCATGAAGGTAATGTAAATAATAACAATTTTTAAAGCACATATTTTCAGCATATTTTGATGAGAAAACTGAAGATGTGAAACTATTATTCACAAATAGTACATGCACACTGTAAAAATTATGATAATACGTCATCTGCAAAAAATGTATGCTGCAAATATCCTGAACTCATCGATATTAAAAAAAATTGTCCAAGACACTCAAATATTGTGACCAACAGTAAATAAAAATGTACACATTTACACCAAATGGTAATTGAAATTAATTTTACATCTAGGGTGAACTAAAATGATGGCAATTTAAATTTACAATTAGGGTGAACTGAAATGTATACAATTTTGCTAAAATGAGGGTAAATTTACAATCAGGATGAACACTGCAACAAAAAAATAAGCAATTTTCTTATAACTAATTTTTTAAACATGATGGTGAGGTAATACATATCTCATCCTCCACATGATCTCCCTCTAAATTCAAATAGAATCACCCGATGACACAAAAGTATAACAGGGTACAAACAAGTAATTCATACCTTCAATAATAATATCATCCGATGCATCAGTTCTTGTGGAGACCATACTAAGCGAGTCAAGAGGAGTATATGATCCAAGACTCTCTATTTCATCCGTGAGAAACTCCTCTGGCATTTGTCTGTGAGTTTGCAATGAAAACCTGAAATAACATGAGACTTGAGTAGACCTGAGATCACTCACATGGCAGCCATTTGCCTCAACACCCAAATGTGAAAGTAATTGACCAAGAAATCTGAGTCAGTAAGATGCTTTCAGCAGAAATTTCTTCCAATATTGTTGATTGCATATGCCATAAAACAGTTATTGCAAGCTTTATTCCCTTTTTTTTATCTTCACCCAGATTTGATGGCACATGAGCATCATTTATCTCATACTAAAAGGTTTATATGCCAAGATGTTTTCTATTTCAGAGTTGGTCAACTTCTGTTGAATAGGTTTCTTTGTCCAGTAAAATTGTTCCACTATTTCTTTTTATTTGTAGTACTGGAAACCACATTTGATAACGGATAAGGATCATATGTAAAAATCTGAATGTCTTTCAAGATAGGATGCTTTCTATCAAATTGGTAAAATTCTGTTGAGCATATTTAAAACACTGTTGTTTTTAAAAAGTTTTTCAATTGTTAATAATGGTGGCCATATTTGATGGCAGATCAGTATTAACTGTACAAATTTTAAAGCTCTTTATACCAGGGTGCATTCTGTCAAATTTGATCAATTCTTTGAAGTGGTTTTTCAAAAAATTAATTTAAAGATTTTTCTATCTTTAGTAACAGTGGTCATATTTGATTGCGGATCAGTATCATTTGTAAGCCCTTTATGCCAGGGTGCTTTCATTCAAATTTGTTCAAATTATGTTTAGCAGGTTTTGTTGAGACATTGTTTAAAGGCTATCTATATTTAGTAACAGTGGCCATATCTAATGGCAGATAAGCAATATTTTTAACAATTTGAAAGCGTCATGCCTGGATGCTTTAACACAAATTTGGTCAAATTCTCTTAAGCCATTTTTGAAAAGATGGCAGTTTAATGACGCACTATTATTTTTGTAATTATATCTATATTGGATAGTGGATCAGCATTATTGTTGAAAGCTCTCTAGCAAGGATTCTTCCTGTCCAATTCAGTCATTTAAGGTTCCTTTCTGTCTTTTAGTAACTGGCTATATTTGATGGCAGATCATCATGATCTGTACAACTCTGAAAGCCATTCATGCCATGATGATTTTTTAAATCAAATTTGGTCCAAATCTGTTCCACGGTTTTTGGAAAGGAAGTTATTTAACTTGTTAACCTCTAAAGATTTTAAACATTTTTGCCTGAAATGGAAGTAGGAAACGCATTTTGGGGGTTCCTTCTTAATACACACAAATTACATCTGCTTCCAAGAGATTTTCATTGAGCCAGATGCCTAGATGTGTTAGAATAGTAGTTTTTCATTGGCTATTTCGCTCACACATGTGCAGAAAAGTAAACGATGAAGTTCTTTATTCGTTCTGTTTTTGTTTATTGGATCCATCATTTTCATGTCCTGGCCACTTTTCACTCCCAATCCCCAAGCTATCCTACTTTTTGCAAAGGTTCACCTGTCTGTGAGCTTTTCAGACCAGTCTGCCTTAGATCTCAGGCAAATAAGTCTAAATTCCAGACACAAAATCTTATTCAGACAATGGGCAAATATTTGGTGTAAAAAAATTGGGTCTCAAAAAATGTTTTTCCCTCTGTATTTTGTAATGCGAGTGTAAAGTCCAGACTGTTTGGTATCATCATAGAGCTACATCTGTCTACCTTTCTGTAATACCACCCACTTTGGTATATCTTAAATGACCTTGATGCTACAGAGCTCAGACGTATGGTACAACCTCATGAAGCATAAACTTGGCACCAGGGGTTAATGAGTTCAAGGCTTTTCCATTTTTAGTAGTGGTGCCTATATTTGATGATGGATTGACATTATTTGTATAAATCTGAAAGCCCTTCATGCTGAATTTGGATGAAATTTGTCTGCAGCTCTGAGAAGACATTGAGAACAGCAAGTGTCAATGGATGACAAATATACATGACAGATGCAGGACCATACCATAAGCTCACTTGGTCTTTGAGACAGGTGAGATTAAAACTTACCAATTTCAATAAAGTTTTTAAGGACATGAAAAATTATGACAGAAAAAGAATCTGATGAGGATTCTCCTGTAATTTAAATCAATGTTCTTCTTAAATAATTGAAAAGGATAAAATAGTGACACTGAGTCATACTTTTGTAATTAAAATTCATATTTGATTAAAATTAGGTTTACTTCATTTAAGAAATTAATCGATCTTTGCATTTAAATGGTGGGAAAATGTGTTTATACAGACTATGATGAGAATGCTTGAGAGATAATTTATGAAAAATTCACATACAATATAGATGGCCATTTCAGCAGTGGATAAACTTTTGTGATTTAGCAGCATCTGACTGAAATCATGAAAATTAATAAAATCAAAATTTATTAATTAAATGTGCCCGATTATTTTTTCAAATGGGGGTGGGAATTTCCCCCCAAATAGAATAATCTGATCCAACACATGCTGGAAAGGCAAGTTTTGCTGGAGGTACAAAATACTGGCTGTTGTCTTCACACAAAAAATTCCCATATTTGAAATTGCTAAGATATAAATCCCAACACTGAAACCACTATTTTCAGACAAAATTCCAAAATCAGACATCTGCAAAAATAATGTTTTACATAAAGTTAGACTGCCCTGGATTTTGAGCCCTTGTAAACTACTTTTTAATGTAACATTTCCCATGGACTGTGCTGGCAGCTGTGTGAGGTGGCCAATTTATAAAAAGTGCTATGCTGCCTACCACAGATTTAATTAACCTGAATCTTTCTCTCTCCAAACTCTGCCCTTCGAAACTGAGACAAGTGCAAAGAATATGTCCATGAACATTCTGCCTGCTGTTTGAATATCAAAAAGTCAATAAATCTCATTAACAAAAGTTAAACAAAATAAAACTTCCTAGAATTTTGTAACTCCTGATACCTTAACACTGGAAAAGATTGAAAAGATCATCTGCTTATTAAACTTGTCTTTAAGGACCTATTAAAATAATTGTATCAAATATTAAACAAAACTGTAAAACATTTTGACTTATTCTACTCCTACCTCTGTGGAACTGCCCCAACAACTGAACCATAATTCAGTATTGATGTATCCATGGACTCCCCTCCAGAATCAAAACTGGAAGAAAAATAAGACGAAATTTACTAAAGGTCTGAATCATTCCAGAACTGGATACTCTAATGTTGTAGAAATGAAAGCATCAGAAGGAACCGTTACAAAGATTCTGCCACCTGTCAAATCAAACTATCTTTACTACCACCACCACCACCAATATTTAATGAAAGTGAGTGCTTTTCCTCCACTCACCCCACCCGCCACCCTTTTTTAATTCTGGAACCACCCAAGTATCTATGCAATCAAGCTTCTGCTCAATGTAATTTTTTTATTTGTTAAAAATACATTTTTTCCACAAATTACATTCTAAAACTTAAATAACTACTGATTTCAAATATTTCTGACTACTTAAAACAGTACAGAACTGTCAGATAAGCAACTTATCTGAGCCTAATGTTATTAATCTTTTAAGTTCACTTATGGATGCAATGTGATGCTGTATAACTATGACAACTGTAAGGAAAAGTAGGTCACCAATTAGTACCATGAATGTTCTAATATTTTATTGTCTGTCACTGCTAGTCAAAACTAGTTATCCACAAATGTTTTTAAGACGTGTTGAGGAAATTGTCATACCATACAATACCCTCTTTCTTAAATAGCTGGGTTGAATTTCTGGTCATAGCCATGTCCACATTGTAACCATGGCAACATGATGGGTATCACTTTTACCTCCTCCCCTAAAGTTTCTGTTATTGTTAAAAAGGTGAAATTAATTAAAAATTTAAATGCAGATACATTCAAATATTCTGTGACAAAACATCCAGTCACAGCCTGAAGGCCGAAAATATGTAGGATTGATTTTGGTATCTGGGGAATGATTTGTGATTGTAATCCATAAAAGTCCCTATAGTTTAATGACTGCAGTCAATACATTTCTTCTATGAAAACATGTCTTCAATGATCACAAATTTCAGTTCATATTTCAAAGTGTAAATACCTGAGAAATTACAGCTATGAATAACCGCGTCATTCACAAGAACACAAATATTTCAAGTTCCCATAAGAAGACCACCTGTGGGCTTGGGGAAGAGGACCACCAGTAGGCTTGGGGAAGAGTACTGCTTGTGGGCTTGGGGAAGAGGACCACTTGGGGAAGGCTTGGGTATGCATAATAGACTTGAGGTAACCACCTGCATGTCAGAGGAGGCAACTAATGGAGGCAAACATTTTGACCTGGGATGTATCCCATGATGATATTCAATCTGTTTTTTAAAAGAGTTTAATTTATAAATAAAAATGTGACTAAACCTTTTTGACTTTATATTAGTGTTGTATGCCTTTCTTGTGATGCCAAAACTTACTAAGCACTGTATATCCAGGACTGTACTGATGTGCCATTAAACCCTACACACAAACAGACACACACACAAACAGACACACAAATACACACACACACTTTGGTCTTGGAAGACATATACCACTGTATTAATGTGATCACTGACAAAATATGAAGAAAGTCTTTAAAGACAAGTACCAATGCATTGATGAAATCACTAAAATATGAAAAGAACAAACAAGCAATTCAATTTTTTCTATTTTACAAGCAGCCTGAGGAATATGATATCTCCCCTGTGACCCATACTATTATTGTAGCCCTTCATGACCCATACTATTATTGCAGCCCTTTATGACCCATACTATTATTGTAGCCCCTCATGACCCATACTATTATTGTAGCCATTCATGACCCATATTATTATTGTAGCCTTTCATGACCCATATTATTATTGTAGCTATTTGTGACCCATACTATTATTGTAGCCTTTCATGACCCATACTATTACTGTAGTTTCTTCGTGACCCATACTATTACTGTAGTCCTTCTGTATCAAAGTTTCAAATCTTTGGCACAGAACTTTAACGTTAATGGTGACATCACTACCATCATTGACAGAATTGCATTATCATAGTTATGTTGACACAAGTCCAAAACCATAATCAGAAAATAAGATTTTCATGAATGGTGACATCATTGCTATCACTGATATAAATGCAACACCAAACTGATGCTGTCAAAAACCACTACTAGGCACAGGCTTACTTACCAGATTCTTTCTGAAGTTTCTGTACTTGCTGGGATGATTATGCAGGGAATATCTTTAGCATGTTCCAGTTTTTCCAGTATCTCTTTCGTATTCACAATAATCTCATTGTTGTTGTTCATGATTCGTTGAGCACCTGGTAAGAGAGTTTATTATCAATGAATTGACAACAAATCTGAATTAGAAAGATCCATGAGATATATTCTTAAAACAAAAGAAAAGAAATCTCCAAGTTTCCCACAGGCTACACAGATGCAGTTTCCAAACATGTAGAGTGCCATATACAACTTGAGTTTCCCTCTGGCTGACAGATTTATTTTCCAAGCCTGTAGACTGCCATTCACTACTAAAATTTCCCTTAGGGTTGTAAAGATTTAGTTTCCAGGTCTGTAAAATGCCATACTGAACTCATGTTTCACTTAGGCTATACAGAGGTAGTTTCCATGCCTGGACAGTGCCAAGCACAACTCATGTTTCCATTAGGAAGAGTAGATGTAGTTCCCAAGCCTCTGGAGTGCCCCACGTAATTCAAGTTTCCCTTAGGCTGTACATATGTAATTTCCAAGCTTGTAGAGTGCCATGCACAACTCAAGTTTCCCTTAGACAATACAGATGTAGTTTCCAGGCCTGGACAACTCATGTTTCCCTTAGGTTATACAGATGTACTGTCTGTAAAATAGCTTGTAGAGAGCTAGTATCCTATGTATTTTACTTAGACCATAGAAGGTAAATAAAAATTGTTGTATCTTTTATCTTGTATAAGCCTGGACAACTCGTCTTTCCTTTGTCTGACAAAGATGTAGTTTCCAAGCCTGCACAACTGAAATGAAGACATTATGCTGAAGCAGATTATGATAGGAAAGATAGAGTGCCCATTGTATTCATTAATATCTTAGCATCACAGAGTTCCTTTGAAGTGCCCATCAACATCTAAACATCACAAAGAGTTCCTTTGAAGTGCCCTTCAGCATCTCAACATCACAACGAGTTCCTTTGAAGTGCCCATCAATATCTAAACATCACATGGAGTTCCTCTGAAGTGCCCATCAATATCTAAACATGCATGGAGTTCCTTTGAAGTGCCCGTCAGTATTTAGGCATCATGTACAGTTCCTTCGAAGTGCCCAACAATATCTAAACATCACATGGAGTTCCTTTGAAGCAACCATCAACATGTATTTCACAGAGTTCCTTTGAAGTGCCCATCAATATCTAAACATTACATAGAGTTCTTTTGAAGTGCCCAATAATATCTAAGCATCACACAGCATTCCTCTGAAGTGCCCAACAATATCTAAGCATCACATATAGTCCTTTTGAAGTGTCCAACAATATACATATACATCACATAAAGTCCCTTCAAAGTAACCATCAAAATGTATCTCAGAGTTCCTTTGAAGTGCCCAACAATATCAAAACATCACACAGAGTTCCTTTGAAGTGCCCAACAATATCAAAGCATCACCAAGTTCCTTTGAAGTGCCCAACAATATCTAAGCATCCCAGAGAGTTCCAGTGAAGTGCCCATAAACATCTAAGCATCACATTGAGTTCCTTTGGCAAAGATTAATTGCCCATGTTAATAATCAATATCTAAGCAACAGATCTGACTGTATGCCACAGAAAACTATTAAAGACATTACTAGATGGCATTTATAAAACACATATCCCCACGCTTACCTGTTTTGTCCCAATCCCCAAAATCATGTTCTTGTCTGACTACATTCCTTGGTGTAAAGATGGACCTATTGTGAAAGTTAGTCTTTTCCTGCCCAGTATATGTATGTATGGAGTGAGAATAGGGTAAGAATCTCAATACTGTCCATATTATGACCCAGGGTCCCTTCAGTCTGAATAGACCTATGGGCTAAAGTTAGCCACATATCTGAATTTGTACATTCATGAACAGTTAGTGTATATGTGGTTATATGGCATGAAACTCAATAATTTCAAAGTTATGAATCTGTCTCTGCAACTTTACGACCCAAGTGATGATGTTCGGGTCAATGATAACACATACCATTTTCAGACATGTAAAACTAACATCTAAGGAGTTATTCCTCTTTTATGTAAAACTTAGCCTGCCCAAGCCCTGTTCCAAGAGGACGGATCAAAATTTCCTAAACAAAATTTTTAATTTCTTGTGTAATGCGAGACCAGCATTAATCAGATCACATGGTATAAAGTCTCAAGCCTGAAAAATGTAGGAGTTAATGTGAAATATTAATAATGCCCTGATGAGAAAGATCACATAACTCCTTTCATAAAAAAAAATCACTGGGATAATGATGTTGTTATTGTGGGTTTAACTTCCTTTTTCAGCATGAGAGGCAATACATGGCAGCCAGTATAACCGCTGGAGGAAGAACCTAGGAAAATCCCAGATGAACAACAGACACAAGCATGTTACTGGCAAGCTTTCTCACATACCCACACTGGCCAAGCCCTAAGACTCAAACCCACATGAACCATGGTGAAATGGCAGTGATTAGCAAAGGCAAGCACTTAAGACTACTTGGCCACCCAGGGCCCCTACTGAAATAATGATTTTGTTGTTGTTTTAAGGGTTTAACACCATTTTTCAGCACAAGACAGGCTATGCATGGCAGCCAGTATAAATGGTGGAGGAAGAACCGGGAAAACTCTAGAAAGAACCACTCACCCATGAGAAGCTACTGGCAAGCTTTCTCACATACCCACATTGGCCAAGCCAGAGAGTCGAACATACACAGACCAAGGTCAGATGGCAGTGATCCATAATGATGATTGCTGTAGATCACTCAACCGCTCGGGACCCAGTGAAATAATGAACTATGCTACTAAAGCATTGAGTACATAAAATAATGGATATGTACTAATAAAGTATATAATATATTATTACATCATAAATGAGATTCTAAAAATATGATTGGTCAATACCAAGATATAAAATCCAAAATTTCTGTTAAACATTATTCTTGTGCGGTTTAAGAATTACAACAAGGTCATAATTAGATCAAGTGACTTTTAAGTGGGATATAAGAAATCACATGATAACTAGCAATATTCAATAGGTAACGTAAGATTGCATACAACCTCAGCTTCAACAGATAAAATTCAAATATCTAATTTATGTATTACATATATTGAATTATTTTATTATACATGTACATAGAAAAGAGTTAACAGTTTATCATCAGTGGAAATTTCCCCCCAAAGAAGGCAGATTTTGATTAATCAATGCTGATTCGTCAGTTGTTTGGCAGGGTCTTTTGGGGGGCCCAAGGGATGCGACTGCTATAACTAACATGCTGTTAGTAAACAATTGTATGCATAGTCAACATTGGCAGCTAAGAGATTCTTATATTTCATTCTTTCAAGAAATAAATTTAAGGAAGGTTTATGGGGTAATAAATTCATTAAATGACAGTTTACAGGGGTTATACAAAATGTTATGACTGATTTCAACTTCAGCTGAGAGTGTATGGGGTTCAAGATGGTCCTAACATTCCATATGCCCCCACAAACTAACATGGAACTAATATTATAAACTAGAGTAAAATGCATGACATACAGAGAGTTACACATGATACTGAACTACAGACAAGATGTCAGTAAAGTTATATATATATCCCTTTAATAGAAATGATATTTACCCTTTATCGTTCTTTCCAACTCCTTTGTTTCTTCTTGTAAAGTTTCTCTCTGGCAATGGATAAACACCAAGTAAAGAACATTCCTAATGTCATGATTTTAAAAACAATACATTCTGAAAAAGGTCACTCAATTAATAACATAGATGTACATAACAATGGCTCTATAAAGCCTTGTTAACAGACTTTGGGAATCAGAAACAATAGCTCTTTGTATTTCAAAAACTTAAGGACCTTTCAAGAAATGATGTGTTGACAGTTCTAACAATAGTATCCTTCTACAGTTTAAAATACCTAAAATCAGTTAATAAAAACTCCTATAAGCCTAAATAACTTGTTTTTGTGACCCTCTTACTCATTAACTATGGTATTTATTTTATGATGTTCTCACAGCTTATAGAACATCCCCTTGATGGTTCAGATGTGATACTAATGCTGGCAATGATTCTCCATTGGATTGGGTCATGACATTACCAGAAACAATTTACACACATCAGAGACTGAAAATATCTGTTTATTTGAAAGACTTTTTTGACATGATCACATTCTCAAAAGAATTAAAATATACAATTATTTGTATAAGTATTAAATGGACTCCTGCATGTTAGGCATGTTTTACTGTGTATAAATGTTTCAATTTATGATGCACATAATAAAATTATGTATGCTTTACAAACAAAATCAATAAAACCATTTCTAAAGGAAAATTCTTTTAGCTGATATGATCTCTGACCTTTAACAAGAAAGCCTGGGTCTCCATGTTAATCCAATGATCAAAACATTGCTGTAAACCACGTGACTGACCCAAGGTCAAATGGGGAAAGTTTGCATGTCACAGAATGAATTGTCTTAGCTTCATAATGATTCATGAAAGGTATGAACAAAATCTATGAAAGGAATTAGGAATATAAGCAAATGAAGAAACTTAAACCAAACCTTTTCACAAATTTTCTATGACTTTGACCTTGGCCACAAGGTCAAAGGAACATGCATACATGTCATCAAATAAACTGTCTTAGCTTCATAATGAATCATCCCATATAAGATCCATCGAGGGCTTGGGGAAATATAAGTAAATGAAAAAAAAATTAACCAGAACATGAACACAAATTTTCTATGACTATGACCTTCACCCCAAGGTAAAAGGGGCAAGCATGTTGTGGAATGAACTGTCTTAGCTTCCTAATGGTTCATTTCAAATATGATGAGAATCTATTATGGGATATAGGAAATATACACAAATGAAATACTATAATCAAAACCTTAAACTGTTGATGTTAATGCTGCCGTTGGAAAAAATTACCGCTCACTCTTGATTCCCACTAAAATAGGACACACAAAAATAATAGTAAGACCATATAAACACTATCATCATAATTTGAAGTCTAGTATTACACTTACCAACTGCTGTATTGGTTCAATTCCCTTCCTAAATCTTGTGTAAACCTCTTCTAAAACTTGTGTTTCCCTAAAATGGACAAAAGTTTACATCTACAGAGTGAAGAAACAAGTTATAGTTTAACTGCAAATTCCAGCCCTAAAGATATTATTTTCAAGGACTTCTCAAGACATTTTTATCAGTTTTTTGAAGGGCAATGACTACCTTTCACTTGAGTAAGTGGGTAAAGTTTCAAAGCCTCACATTTCTTCCTAGTGCCATAAAATGAATGCAAAGTAACATCATACAAACTTGTATTTCTCTTGTGTTTCTAACTTTTCATAGGAGACTTGAAAGCACTTTCTTCTGTGCTTGAAATATTCAAAATCTTGCTGCAAGGCTTGCAAATTAACTTGTTTTGTCTCCCTTCAATGGGGGCCCCGAGTGGCCGAGTGGTCTAAAGCGCTCTCCGTTACGGATCACTGCCATCTCACCTCTGTCTGCGTGGGTTCGAGTCCCGGGCTCGGCCAATGTGGTTATGTGAGAAAGCTTGCCGGTAGCTTCTCGTGGGTCGGTGGTTCTTTCCGGGTTCTCTCGGGTTCTTCCTCCACCATTAATACTGGCCGCCATGTATAGCCTATCTTGTGCTGAAAAATGGCGTTAAACCCTATAACAACAACAACAACAACAAATCTCCCTTCAATACTTTCACGCCAACCACTATAAAGTGTATCATATTTCCATTTGCTATTATATAAATGGCTCATGATAGGTCAGGTGTTAGCTAGGTCAGCAATTTGCACTGTCGGTTCAATTATTATGCCACATATGCAAAGTGACACAACTCATTCCAATATTAACTAATGTTATGTACTAATAATTCACCAATTCAATTTTATCACATTACATTCTTTAACATAAAATATTTTCAAACCTTCTTTTCTTATTCAAACTACATTTCAGTAATATGGTTTTGATAGTACTAATAAAATTCAATTAGATTTTAAAGAAATTCAGCAGTATTTATTTTTAGAAATTTGGGTATTTTCAGAAACAAAACCCACTTCAGTTTAAACTTAAGGATTTTCATAACAACTCTCTGAATTCGAGGGCTTTTCAAGACTGAATAAATTCTAAAATTCAGTGACTTTTGTCTGCAGCATACTGTGAGACAACCTTCTATATCTATATGGAATAATAGACAAAAAACAAATACTGAATGTAACGGACTATATCATGTAAACCATGCTAAAATGTGGCTAAATTGTACGTTTAAGGCAATAAAACAAATAGGACATGCTTCCCATGCCCCAGGTAGACCAGTGTGGGAGATGAGCCCCAGTTCATCACCCTGCAAAGGGGCAGTTCCAGCCAGTGAGTGGGCTGAGGTTCCTCACTCGCATGTTACATGCACGGGGATGTTGGGTAAGAAAACTTTTGAAAATTTAATCAACGAAATCTATCTCTGATTACCCTCTCTAAACCCTAACAACTAACCTCACCATACAAATAAGGGCAACACAAGAGCTAACACTAATTATAACATTCCTCTAATAAGAACACCAGGTAATACAGACAAGGGACAGGGAGCCTGTGTACCGGATGAGAAATGAGCATTGATAACACAGGGCTATGTCACATGGAGCCACACAAAGTGAACAGACCTGTGGGGGAGCCCATGAAAGTCTGGTATCAGAACATACACAAACAAACAAAATAATGGGGGAAACATAAACATAATACTAACAAATGTTTCCCTTACATCTAACACAAACAGACATACAAACACTCATATACTGGGAAATTTACAAATTTCCTGTTATATTTTTTACTTTTTGTTTGAACTTTGGCCTTTTTCTTTAGACCTTTTGTAGCCTCAGTATTTTATCTACATTAAAAAGGGCTTCACATAAAATAAAATTTGGAAAACTAGCCAATGATTACCATTTCATTTAAATGGACTCCATCAGAAAAAAGATAAGAATACCGGAAACCAGAATGATAGCAAGAACCAATAGTTGGATGGAGTCTGAATAAATTTTGAAGAGATGAATTTATGCAGGATATAACACGTAGATAATGCCTACATGTCATATTGCATGACTGAGTGCATGGAAGGAAACTTCCAACCAGCATGAGGTGCACACCTAACCAGAGCAGTCTCTTGCACAAATGGTGGATAGAAAATATCACGTGGGGTGGGGGGAAGGACTGCAGTCGTTTTCCCCAATTTGGAGATATACGGCATCAGGAACCTGCTCCCAGTGATATCTATCCCAATATATCCGAGAGACATTAGCTCTGGAAATCCCACAGAAAACAACTTCCAAATCAGAAGGCCCGTTTAATGTCGGTAACTCAAAATGTCACGAGGTGACACGCAAGGATGTGCCCTCAGATAAAGAGTTGCATGGTAGAAGAATAATGTGGCTCTTTATATAAAGGGTAGGCCAAAGTGCCGTTGAACCACTCCATGCAAGAATGAGATTAAAAAAACAGACACACAAAACAAGAAAATGCACATTAAGTTTTATTTTGAATTTTTTATTTTGTGATAGAAACTGACAACTCTCATTAAAAAAAGAACACTAAAATCAAAAGTGAAAAGAAATTCTCCTAAAAACAGAACCATTATTTATAAATACAGTGTGACCCCGCTATAACACAGTAGTTGGGAGCCATAGAACTCGACCGTGTTATAGACCGAACCGTGTTATAAGCAACCAGGTCAGTTAGCTGAAGAAAATGATGCATGTACCCGAAAAAATGTAAGCAGGGTGGGGGTGTAGGTAATAAATGCGGGTGCAAAAATATGTCCTTCATTGGTACAGTTATCATCTTAAACTGATGCATATTAAATGAGAAATACACATGTAGTGAAAACAGAGAAGGCATATATAATATTTTACTTCATTCATAGAACCATGCAATGGTACATATATGTGTATACTATTTATACATACATGTCTAATGTATAGCAATTAATAAAGTATCAACACTGTGTACTCACCTGCGAATCACATCACATACATTGAATCCACAATACAAGTAATTCCATCGAAGATATGCACACAGATGTAAAATATTCAATAATTTTGTCACAGGTCATATAGGTCTGAATTCAGTAGAAAAAAAAAACAGCACAATCACGTAATGAATGATGAAGCACATTTACTTTTCAGTATGTCCCAAGTCGGTAAAAGTTTGTGTTTTAAGTGCCCTCGATAGAGTTCGTAAGCATAAACTTTTTCTTGTAAAATGGAAACTTTCACGGCACAGTAAAAGTGTTCCAGTCACGTTGGAAGATGAAACAATTCATCAGATTCCCTTTCTTTTATTTATGTTCGGTACTGACTTCCTTTGAAGAAAGGTTCTTTGTTTTTATTGAAGACTGTAGTCGGCTTTCTTTGATGAAGGGTGCATGTGTTATTGAAGTCACCGCTAAAGGACAGCTTTGGAGAACCAAACAAATGTCCGTTTCTTATTGTGGCAGCAACATCAAAAAACTGCATTGCATGATTGAGGCTGATTATTTTTCCCATTTGCTTAGTAGGTTTTCATAACAATCAGTGCTTCAAAGGTAATGTTTTCTTTGAAATTTCAGCTACTACTTTATCTGGGTAAATTTTTTTAAAAATGAATTGGCCGTTGTATGGTCAATTGTAGTTACTGTTCCTCTCTGCCTATTGAATAGACAAATGAGAG